>BQNB010103508.1:0-24020 GCA_026074375.1 Tanacetum coccineum | reverse complement strand
TTCTGTGCTAAGAAAGGAATAAAAAGGGAGTTTAGTGTGGCTAGAACTCCACAATAGAATGGTGTTGCAGAAAGGAAAAATAGGACCCTTATTGAGGCAGCTAGAACTATGTTAGCAGACTTACTTTTACCTATCCCATTTTGGGCAGAGGCAATAAATACTGCCTGCTATGTACTGAATAGGGTATTAGTGACCAAACCTCAAAATAAGACACCTTATGAACTATTAATAGGTAACTCACCTAGTATTAGTTTTATGAGACCTTTTGGGTGCCCCTTGACCATTTTAAACACCTTAGATTCCTTGGACAAATTTGATGGAAAATCTTATAAAGGTTATTTGCTTGGATACTCTACCACTAGTAAAGCTTTTAGAGTATACAACAAAAGGACCAAAAGAGTAGAAGAGAATCTGCACATTAATTTTCTAGAAAATCAATTAAATGTGGCAGGAACTGGTCCTAATTGGATGTTTGATCTTGATTTTTTCACCAATTCAATGAACTATATTCCTGTTAGTATAGAAAATCAGGTTAATGTGGATGCAGGTACACAAGATTCTTATGTTGCAGGTTCATCAGGAAAAGATAAAGGACCTACTCAGGAATACATACTGCTTCCACTACAACCTCATAGGACAAGGATTCCAGTAGAAGATGTTCCTCCAGCTGCACATGAAAAACCTTCTAAAAGTTCTTCTAAAGATAATGATATACAAGACTCAGAAGATGCTGCTAACAAGGAAAGTGAACAAGACTTGCAAGATGAACTTGAGATGATGATTACTCAAGAATTGGCTGCTAAAGCTATGGATGATATTTCAAGACAAGCCTTTGAAGAAGAAAAGAGAAGAATTGCATCTCAAAAAAAGGTAGCTCAAGCTACAAGTACTAACAAACTTAGTACTGATAGGCCATCTGTTAGTACTGATAGGCCATTTGTTAGCACCAATAGGTCTAATAGTGCTGCTAGTACTCCCACAGGTGCAAATGCTGGTGAATCATCATTTGTCTATCTTGGAGGCAAAATACCTATAGATGCATCTACTCTCCCTAATGCTGATTTACCCATTGATCCAAATATGTCTGAATTGGAAGATGCTTCTGATACTCTTTCAAATGATGGAATATTTAATAGAGCTTATGATGATAATGAAGATGTAGGTGCAGTGGCTGATTTTAATAACATGGATAACACCATTGCTGTCAGTCTTATTCTCACACTCAGAATTCATAAGGATCATCCAAAAGGACAAATTCTAGGAGATCCTACATCAGCAGTTCAAACAAGAGGGAAGATTCAAAAGGCTTCTTTAGCACAACAAGCCTTTGTAAGTTACATTCACAGACAGAACAAAGCAAATCACAAGGATCATCAGAACTGTTTGTTTGCATGTTTTCTCTCTCAAGAAGAACCCAAGACTATATCACAAGCCTTACAAGATGAAAGTTAGGTTGAAGCAATACAAGAGGAATTGCTTCAGTTCAAACTACAGAAGGTTTGGGTACTTGTTGATTTGCCATTTGAGA
The DNA here is from genome assembly GCA_026074375.1 of Tanacetum coccineum. Lineage (NCBI taxonomy): Eukaryota > Viridiplantae > Streptophyta > Magnoliopsida > Asterales > Asteraceae > Tanacetum > Tanacetum coccineum. Next base: position 22,492 of record BQNB010103508.1, on the reverse strand, counting down.
AAAAGGTAATTAGCACAAAATGGGTCTTCAGGAATAAGAAGGATGAGAGAAGTATTGTTGTGAAAAACAAAGCATGGCTTGTAGCACAAGGGTTTAGACAGGAGGAAGGTATAGATTATGATGTGGTTTTTGCTCCTGTTGCCAGAATTGAGGCAATTAGGTTATTTTTAGCCTTTGCATCATACATGGGATTTACTGTCTACCAAATGGATGTTAAAAGTGCATTTCTCTATGGCACTATTGAAGAGGAGGTGTATGTTCATCAACCTCCAGGCTTTGTTGATCCTGCTCATCCAAACAAAGTCTATAAGGTGATCAAATCTCTTTATGGTCTCCATCAAGCACCTAGAGTTTGGTATGAAAAACTTTCTACTTTTCTGATGAAAAATGGTTTCAGAAGAGGTACCATAGACAAAACATTGTTTATCAAGAAGAAAAGGAGTGACATTATGTTAGTCCAAGTGTATGTGGATGACATTATTTTTGGTTCTACAAAGAAGTCTATGTGTACAGAGTTTGAAGAAAGTATGCACAAAAGATTCCAGATGAGTTCCATGGGTGAACTCACATTCTTTTTGGGACTTCAAGTGAAGCAACAACCTGATAGAATCTTTATTAGTCAGGATAAGTATGTAGCTGACACCTTAAAGAAGTTTGATTTTTTGTCCATCAGAACAGCTACTACTCCTATTGAGTCTAATAAACCACTGGTCAAGGATGAAGATGGTGTAGATGTAGATGTACATGTCTGCAGGTCTATGATTGGATCTCTAATGTATTTGATTACATCAAGGCCAAACATCATGTTTGGTGTTTGTGCCTGTGCTAGATTTCAAGTCACTCCAAAATCCTCACACTTAAATGCAGTAAAAAGTAATTTTATGTTCCTCAAACATAAACCCAAATTAGGTTTATGGTATCCTAGGGATTCACTTTTTGAACTTGAAGCTTACTCAGATAGTGATTATGGAGGAGCCAGCCTTGACAGAAAATCAACAACAGGTGGATGCCAATTTCTTGGAAGAAGATTGATATCTTGGCAATGCAAGAAGCAGACTATTATGGCAAATTCTACTACTGAGGCAGAATATGTTGCAGCTCCTAATTGTTGTGGGCATGTATTATGGATACAGAATCAGATGATGGATTATGGTTTTAATTTCATGAACACCAAAATCCATATTGATAATGAGAGCACTATAAGTGTCATTAAGAATCCTGTTGCTCATTCAAGGACCAAGCATATTAAGATTCATTTCCATTTTCAAGAGATTGTTATGAGAAGAGACTAATAGAAGTTATCAAGATTCACACAGATTCTAATGCTGCACATCTTCTCACCAAAGGATTTGATGTCACAAGATTTAACTTTTGGTGGTTAGTATTAGATTATTGAATCTGTAGTTACAATAGAGGGTGAGGGTGATACTTCAAAAAGACCATCTGACTCCCAAACCATACCCTCTCCTCCTCACCCAAGTGTAGACCAACCTCAAACACAGACTAACCCTTCTCCTAGACCTTCTCCTTCTATAGTTGTTCCTGATTCTATTCCAGAGGGTTCTGGTGGGAATCATGGAGGTCAGTCATCCAATGATGCATCCCTATCAGGGAATGAGGATGGTCTGACACTCCAAAGTGTATATGACCTTTGTGTGTCTTTATGCAAACAGGTAACAGCTCAGGCTAAAGAAATTAAAGGTTTGAAGGCTCAGGTCAAGAAGCTAAAGAAAGGAGTCAAACCACTTATCACACATCACAAAGCCTGGATGAAGACAAGATTGGCAAGGAAGACTTCTCTGAAGAAAAAGGGGGTACACAAGGAGTATGTATCCAAACAGGGGAGGAAATCTGTCAAATCTTTCAAGGGTGAACCATTTGTGCATAAAGATCTAGCCTTTGATGATCTTAATGATTTTGTAGATGTGGATGATACATTGGACTATATGGAGACTGAGGATGATCAAAATGAGGGGATGACAAGCTTTATCTTAATTCCGTCTACCATATCTCTCATACTCTCCAATCGTTCATATACATTCTTAATACATCTATTACAAAGTTTCTTCGGCAAATTTTAGACATGTTTATTGTATGTCGATCAACATAACATGGTCGCGTGCTTAGAGAAGACAGAGGGAAACTCCGATTTTCATGAGATAGTGGACTTTCTTGCTTCTAGTTCGATTCATCATGCTCTCACTGTAAGTCCTACTATCTATACTTCCTACATTGAACAGTTTGGACACTGCCAGTTCCAAACAGTTCAATGATGTGAAGCAAATTAATGCTTATTGTTGAATAGCAAGGCTTTAGTAGCTAATAGTACGGCATCATTAAGACAGAGTCTCTTCTTTTAATGATGTTGATGGTACTGCTTGCCTAACAAATGAAGCTATTTTTCAAACCTTGCATTGATGGGTTATGAGGGTGATTTTAATAAACTAAACTTTTCAAAAAAGCAACTTTCTCCTCAATGAAGTTTCTGATACAATACCCATTCTACATTGTTTAAGCTCAAAAATCTACTCTGCTGGAATGAGTTTTTCACATATATTGCTTCAGCTGGGTTATATGTTTGGCCACCTAATCAAAAGTTTAAACTTTTCTAAACTTATTTTGATTTGTATGTTGAGGAACTTGGATAATACTAAAAAGAAATTTCTTATGTATCCAAGGTTTTTAATGGTGTTTCTAAATAATCAAATTAAGTGTGGTGAGCCTTTTAATGATGTTTATCCTACACCAGCTCACAATCTGAAAGTTTTCACAAATATGTCTAGGAAATGACTAAAATTTTTAGGAAAAATAACACCTCTGTTTCCCAACATGTTGACACATGCAGCAGAGGGTGAAGGTTCAAGAGAACCCACTGAACCTCAACCCACACCCTCTCCTAGCCATGCCACCTAAACAAGATTAGAGATCTCTTTAGAGGAATAATAGGAAATGAAGGGGAATAAGGTTGTGATACCTCATAATAGTCTTTCTTTAAGGTGTCACACATCTGACAAGTTTGAGGGACTGCCTGACCTACAGGGAATTATCTGTTTTATGTACTAACTTTTCAAACAGGGTTCTTGCCTTGGAGTCTATTAAGGATGCACAAGCTGCAGAGATCAGTGCATTGAAAATTAGAATCAATAGGTTGGAAAAGAAGTGCAAGCCAAGCATCTCCCACCACAGGGCATGGTTAAAGAGTGTGCAAAGATTATCCATGAAGAAGAGATTTAGAAAGAAGGAGTATGTATCCAAACAGGGGAGGAAAAAGTCCAAACCTAAATCAACTTTGGATGACAGTACTGTCTTTGATGATCAAGATGCAGATCATGGTATGGAGTACATGGAAATTGAGGAGCTGGTGGTTGAGGGGACGGGCAAGTGGTGTAAAATGAGGAGGTTAAGTTGATTGATGATACATAAGTTGTTGAAGACAAGGGCAGTGGTGATAAAGGAGGAAATACTAAAGAACTAGTTAGTACTGCTAGACCAGAAGTTAGTACTGCTAGGCAAGAAGATAGTGCTGTTGAGCTTAGAACTCCTCCTACAACAACAAGTATATTTGATAATGAAGATATCACCATGGCTCAAACATTGATTAAGATAAAGGAAGAAAAAGCTAAGGAAAAAGGAGTGTCAATTAAAGATGTTGATGATTCTTCAAGACCTGAAAGATCTATTCTCACATTGAAGCTACTTCCAACAATAGATCCTAAAGACAAAGGTAAAGGGGTCTTGAAGGAGTCACCAGTAAAGGAAGTCAAGAGAAGTAATCTGGATGCAGTTCAAATTGCTAAAGATGCTAAAATAGCAAGACTGGTACATGAAAAGGATGCTTAGGGCAAAAGGGGGGGGGAAGATGAAAAGGATTTACAAGAGAGGAAAGGACAGAACATGATCCAAGATCTTGTGGACTACATTGCAAGTTTATTATGATGAAGTTCAGCTAAGATGGAATGCTAGTGAGAGTTACTGCTAGACTACAAATGGATGAAGAGAGAGAGATTGTACACAATAGAGAAAGGTCAAGCTATTAGCAAATTTTTTAAAAGATATGGAGAAGTTACTTGCTGAAGCAAGAGATGCTATGCTTGTTAGAAAACAAAACCTCCAACAAGAACACAACTGAGGAGTCTAATGATGACCTATCTTAAACCATAAAGTAAATATAGAGATATATCAGTGAAACAAAAAAACATTTGAAGAGAATTCAGGCCCTATACATCAAGGACAAGAAAAAGAAATGAAGATTTTGTGCCTTATTGGGTTCTGAGAGAGATGAAAAGTGATGGTTAAGATGAATAAGAAAGCAACTGGTTGGTGAGGGAGGGTTTCTGAAGAACCTGACAGTACTAAAGTTAAAGTTAAGCAAGAAGGTACTAAAAAGAGAAAACTTGGCACAAGGAAAAAGATGAAGTCAAGGAAAAGAAGATATAGACAAGGCACTTCCAAGGGTGATAAAACTGATAGTGATATTGAGAAAGAGAATGATGAGCTGAGATTATGCCTAACAATAATTTCTGATGAGGACAAGGAGGTGGATTATGAAATACTTGACAAGAAGTGTCCTATCATAGAATGGAAATCTGAGTATCATGGAATTAAACTACAGTTTGATGAAACTAAAGACTTCTCAAATCCGTTTACAGCTGATAGTTTGCTAAAAACTATATGGTTCTCAACTCACCATGCTTCACAGTAAGAGTTTGGCTATTTATTTTATTATGTCCAATGCAAACGGGTTCTTTGGTAAAGACATCTCAAATCCGTTGATAGTTGGTAGTTTACTAAAAACTATATGGTTATCAGTACATTATGTTATAGCAATGAAGCATTGGCTATTCCAGAGCAAACGACTACTGGTAAAGAAATATCAAATCCGTTTATGGCTGGTAGTTTGCCAAAAACTACATAGCCAACTTAGTTGGTATTTTTGTTGTGTTGCTGAAAAGACTAGAAGCTAATCAAAGTTGAAGTTTAAAAGGTTGTAAAGTGTTTGGATACATCCTCCTGGTGTTCAAGAAGCTCAAGATGAAGAAACATAAAGGTTGACAAGTAAACATCATGTTTAGGGGAGGATTGTTGGGTTTTAGAAGACTTTACAACTTACTGCTGCTGGTTCAACATTGGTGCTGCTAGTGAAGACTTAGTGCTGCTGAGAAAGATTGAAGAAAATAGTCTAAGTCTTTAGTACTGTTAGTGTATAGTTAGTACTGCCAGTACATTGTTAGTACTGTTAGTATAGTTAGTGCTGTTAGTAGTAAGTTAGTGCTGCTAGGCATATAACGTAGTTAGTATGTTAGGATATCTTGCATGGTTAAATTAGGAATAGATATGCATTATCTCCTTACGCGTTTTGTAAGCCCATTAGGGTTTTCCTTGGTGTATAAAAGGAACCCTAGGCATAGTTAATAGATATAGATCAATATAAATCAATTAGCAATTATAGCTTGTAACCTAATATGATTCAAGTTATAATATAAAGTGTGTGTTTGATAGAAGATCTCTTGTATTTTTGTTAATACTGTTCTTCTTAGCATTGGTGATTAGTTTCTGCATAATCAATAGTGTTCAATCAGTGTTTCATTATTGTTGCTTTTGGATCATTTAAAGTGTAACAACCCTTTAGCAAGCTAAGGTTCAGATCTATTCACGTAAGGGATCCACACAGTGTTTATGGCGTTATCTGCGAAAATACATGAGAAAACTCCAATTTTGATCAAGGAAATTCATAGCTGCTACAGATTTTGCTATCAGCAATTCTAGGAGCCTCGATCTAAGGCTTGGAAAATTTAAATCGGGGGACAAATGAGCATGTACTGCAAGAAAAGGGGATCTGCGAGTTTACCTAGCTCAACTGAAACAAACCCGAGAGATCATGTCAAGTTGATCTCTACTAATGTTGAAACTGATATGACACCGATACGCCATATTGGATCCAACTGATACGCCGTATCGGTCCCACAGAACAGTAAGCTATTTTTTGAGCCAAGACAAGGCGACTACTTCCTTTCATAGATGTTTGTATGATAATTGCATATGATAAAGAGGTGGTGATCGTAGACTAAAGATTGGATGCCTACTTAATTGGGAACTAACTTAATCTATCGATACCATACTACTAAGGAAAAAGACCTAGGGAGTTTCACTTTACCTTGTATTATTAATAATTTATGTTTTAATAAAGCCTTAGCTGACTTAGGGGCTAGCATTAGTGTTATGTCTTTCTCGACCTATACCAATCTAGGGTTAGGTAAACTAGCTCCTACTAAGTTAATTGTTGAATTGGCTGATAGAACCGTGAAACATCCCAGGGATTGATAAATTTGTTTTCCCAATAGACTTTATTGTTCTTGACATGCTCGAGGATATCAAAACTCCTTTGATCCTAGAAAGACCATTCTTGTCTACTATTCACGCTAAAATCGATGTGTTAAAAAGGAAAATAACTTTAAGAGTAGGGGATGACAAAGTTGTGTTTAAAAGTGATAAACCTGCTAGCAACATAATTAAGAGGGTCTATGCGTTAAGTTTAACAGAAAGGATGGAACTTGATTTAGAGGTTAGGCTAATGGGAGAAGCTTTAATGTTGAATAGATCATTAGACCCTTTATATGGAGACTATATTGAGTTAAATGATCTAAATGAACCATTAAAGCTTAGGAGAAATCATCGTTGATTAATTTTTAAACCTACATCGAGAAGGTGAGGTTGTTGAAGATCTATGATGGTTATAGTCAAATTAGGTCTTGAGATAATGTCGTCGATGGATTGATGAGTACTAGGTCATTGTGACTTTGATAGAAAAAAATCCATATCGGATTGTGCTTATAATACTTCAGTATTCATGGATGATAGTTACGAAACATGTTAAACTGCTAATTCTCTTCCCTCTCCTTCTCTATTAAATGTGATGTTAGAAATTTTATAATCCGATATTGAAAGACAAGGTTGAATACAAAGGGAAAAATATAGTTGAGGCTTTTATGAACGTACCTATTTTTGTTGGAAACTTTTCTATTGTAACAGATTTTGTAGTTGTTGAAAACATGGATTCTTACTGTGATAAAGGAATTGGTGATATCATTGTTGGAAGACCATTTTGTAAAGATGCATGTATAAAAGCAAGACGGTTTGATGGAATGATCACCATTTACAAGGGGAACGATAGTGTGACTTACCAAATGGCGTGATTACACCCAAGGTTTAAACACCTAACTAATGCACAATGTAATAAGACGCGGTCATTGCTGAAGATGAGTGAACAAGATGAATTGAAAGGTATTTCGCACCCATACCAAAAGCTTAAAGGATTCTACATAGAAGTCTTAAATTTGGGGCCGTAATACATCAAAGATGAAAAGGTTTAAGAATGGCTTACACGTGGACACGTAAGTGTGCACGAGATGGAATGAAGAGCCAAAGACAAGTCTAACTTAAAGACTTCACTAAAAACAAAAGTGCTTGCCGGGAGACAACCCGAAATGTTATTTTTCAAATTTTTATCGAGTCTGTCTTCCCAGACTTTCAATACAGCGTATCCAATCTCAATGAATACGGCGTATTGATTGTCTGGACGTTATCCAGTCTTTTGTTTTTTGCATTTAAACATTATTGTCAGATTATCTATACGGCGTATTCATGAATATGATACGGCGTATTTGACAATCTGACACGTATGTCAGATACTTTTTACAAGTCTCAATACGGCGTATCCTGGTTTTAGGATATGGAGTATCGACTTCCTGTACAGTTTTTCGTTTTTTTGTTTTTATTTTCTAACCGTCGAACACCGGAGATTGAATTGCATTGGCTTTTCCTATATCTTATACAGGACCTTACTGAACAAAAATGACGACTTTGGTGGAGTGTGTTGATAGAAATAATGCCTAAAAACGGTATTAATATTTTTCGACCTCTCTACGTTTTGATAATCACAAAATGTAAAAACGCTCAATGAAAAATTAAACGTAAACAAGTAATTAGTCGTAAATTTTCATTTCGAAAATTTAATCACTTAAAGGTATGAATAAACAAATGCTTAATGCATTTTATGATCAAAGGAATTTTTATTCATCATCACATTTTTTATAAAATATTACAAATTATTTTATAACTTATACAAAACATTTTTACATTTAAAAGAAATGTTTTATTCCAAATAAATGTTTTGAATTTAAATTTTTTTCCACTAAAACGGATAATTTGATCCAGGAAACATCCTATTCCTTAGAAAGACAAAAAAGAGAGCGTCTGGCTCTGGGCGGCCCCGTTAGTTATAAAGGGGCCGACATAGGAGCTAAGGGGGCCGACCTGTCCAAAACGCTCCTAGCTTTGCTTGTAAATAGCAGACTGTTCCTAACTGATTTTTCACCTTTTGCACACATATTCTTTCTGTTCTAAATCAGTATATATATTTCTTTCATCCCTTTGATCATTTAATCTTAAGCATTTGTTTCCAAGTGATTCAAGCTTAGATCTTCAAGTGCAAGAGAAGAATACTTCCTACCATCAAGTTACGAAGTGTTATAGCTTAGTTCGTGTTGTCGTAACATTGTTACGATTGTATCATATCTTGTAAATTATTTGTGTATATTGTGAAAGTGTGTTTAATAGTTAGATCGTGGTGTGATCGTAGATGATGAATAGATAGAGTGTCTACTAGTTTTAGTGTTCAGATATAAAGAATAGATAGATCATGGTGATCATAGTAAGAATAGATAGATCGTGGTGATCGTGTTAGTGTTTAGGTGTAGTGAAGTGCTGATAGTGCGATCAGTATTTTAGGCCTCAAAATACAAAGTGTGTGTGGTAGATTGGTTGTTGGGAAATATACATTCCTATTAGTACCGTTAGTTAGATTAATTTAGTACCGATAGTTATAGTTCAGTACTGACAGTACAAGTGTTAAGTCTGTTTCGATAGTTTAGTACCGTTAGTATAAAATTGTTAGTACCGGTTTAAGAGATATGTTAGAGATATTGTTAGGAAAAGATAGTATTATCTTTACGCATTTTTGTAAGTATGTTAGGTTATCCATTAGTCTATAAAAGGAACCTGACGACAATTGAGGAGATGATAACACATTGATAACACACAGATTTCATCTCATACATCATTTTCTCTATAGTTAGTAATCTGTAATCCCTTTAACATATTAATTGAAATCAAAAGTTAGTTTTTTCACTTAATTCTTTTCCGTTCTTCTTTAATATATTGTGGTAGATTTACATATACAAATAAGTTATTCATAGTCAGCGTTTTTGTATAGTCAATCTGTATTTTACAAGTTGGCTTCACACCTTAGGCAGGCTGTAAAAGATTGTTTAGTTCGGGGATCACAAGTGGTATGAGAGCCTTGTGAGAACTTGATATAAGAAGAACAAAAACCAGTTATAAATCTCATATCTTACACATCTAATCTGTCTGGTTCACAAGAATGAAATTCCACCACCATCACAAAAACCACCTACACAACAAACTCATCACACTGTTTAACCATCAAACTTCCATTCTCAAAAAGGGGAGAATATGATTTATGAAGCCATGATAATGGAACATTATTTGGCCCATAAGATTCTTCCTATTGGGAAGTTATACAAAATATAAATGGACTTGTATCAATCACCACAGATACACAAGGTCAAATTAAGGTTTTGCCTCCAAGGACTGCAGAAGAAATCTTAGCCAGAGAAATAGAAAGAAAAGCAAGGACCACTTTGATTATGGCTTTACCAGAAGATCATCTTGCTAAATTTCATAAAATGACTGATGCTAAAGAGATGTGGGAAGCTATCAAATCTAGATTTGGTGGAAATGATGAATCAAAGAAGATGCAAAAGTATATTCTAAAGCAACAGTTTAAAGGCTTCTCTGTATCAAACTCATAAGGGCTACATAAAGGCTATGACAGGTTTCAGAGTCTTCTAAGTCAACTAGAGATTCATGGTGCAGGCATCTCTACTGAAGATGCAAATCAGAAGTTCCTTAGGTCTCTACCTTCTGCCTGGTCTCAAGTTTCCTTAATCATGAGGACCAAGCCAAGAGTGGACAATCTTAGTTTTGATGATCTGTATAATAATCTTAGGGTCTTTGAGTCTAATGTTAAAGGCTCTACTGCATCATCCTCTAGCACGCAGAATGTGGCATTCGTTTTAAAGAACACTAGCAGTACTAATGATGTTAGTACCGCTTATAGTGTTTCTAATTCTTCTGGTCATAACTCACAATCATACTTCATCATACTCCTTACTTGCAAATCAATCTAGTTGCCTACAATTGGATCATGATTAAAGTGTAGTTATTGATCTGATAGGTCTAGAATAGTCTTCTACATCTTTAATAGCAACTCCTTTCTCCTTAGCTTTCTCTTCCTTCATCTTTTTCAAAGTCTGAGCTATAGCCATAGTAACATCCTCATCATCAAAGACTATTGTTTTTGTAGGAGGAGTCCTTGGTGCAGCAGTACTAACTCCCTCACCAGCAGTATTAACTGCTTCTGTGTCATCAGCACCAATCTTTCCATGGTTCTCTGCATCTTTCTCTTGAACAAAATCCATTCCTTCATCCACCAGATCATCAAGGTCATCAAAATCACTATCTTTAAACATTGGCTTTGTCTTGTCACTTGTCCTCCCCTGTTTGGATGTATCTCCTCATCTAAATCATCATCAGAAGACTTAACCTGCATGTATATCCTCCTTCTTGGGTGTGAGATGCTTGACTTCCTCTGTCTTTCTAATTTCTTGTCTCTTTTCTTTAGTTTAAGGATCTCCACAACTTGAGCATCCTTCTCTTTCTCTAAATAAAGCACATGTTTTGATAATTTTGTACACATAGCCATCAATTCTTCCAGTTTTAATCTACCCTCATTACTTCTAGGTATGTAACCTCCTAAGAGAGGTAAATCATAGGGTGTAGGTGGTACAATATCCATCAATTCAAAAGTATGTTCCATCCTACCCTCCCTACTTCCAGATGTGTGACCTTTTGAGAGAGGTGGTTCATTAGGCTGTTTAAGCACTCTCTCAGGCCTAGTCTGGGCAGGAGCACCCCCATGGTTTCTTGGCGCCTGGGACTACCACCTGTATCCATTCCTAGAGGAATGTCAACATTAGGCATTGTCGTGGTCTGGGTCCTAATTATGTTATCATTGTTCTGTGCTGCAACTAAGCTAGCATCAGTAGTGATAGCCCTTTCCACATTGTCACCCCCCTCCTTATGGGCAGCCTCATCTGCTCCAAGGTCTAGAGGCACACAAGTCTGAGGTAACTCAGTGACCTTTTTGGCTCTCCTATGTTTTTGTGTCTTTTTGTGTTTTCTTTGATATGTAGATGGAGATGGGAGTATTTGCTCAATGTTATTTTCATTCTGAGGTTCATGGGAAACTGTTGGAGGTGTTTCAGTTTGAAGTAGTTCAGTTTGAGGTTCTGAAACATTTGGTTGTGAGGTAGAGGGTGTGGGTTGTGGTTCAGGGGGTGTTACTGAATTTTCACCCTCGTGTACTTGGTTTTGCACCAACATGGATTCAAAAAGTGGAGTAACTTTTCCTGAAAAACTTTTACTTTGCCTTGCCATATTTGAGAAAACCTTTTTAGTATGGCTTGGTGTTTTATAAGTATCATTAAAAGGTTCTGGTAAATTTTTAAGCTGGTTATTCAAAATGAGTTGTAAAAACATTGGATACATTAAAAACTTCTTTGGATCCAAGTTCCTTAACATACCATCAAAAATCAATTTAGAAAAATTAAATTTTTGACCCTTTGCCAAACATATAACTGTTGAAGCCAAATTAGTTGAAAACTCATTCCAGCCAATTGATTTTGAACTTATATAATGAAGGATGGTATGTATCAGGAATTTCCATTGTGGAGAGAATGAACCTTTTTGAAAAGTAAGTTTTGTTGAAAGCTGTTCATACCCCATCAATGCAAGGTTTTCAAAAAGTCTTCATTTGCGAGGGTGAAGTATTACCATCCTTATCATCAAAGAGAAGATCATTCCTCACTGATGATTCTGTTATCACTACTGCCTTGCCATCAACTATGGCATGTATTTGCTTCACTGAATTGACTGTTTTGGAAGTGGCAGTATTCCAAAACTGTTCAATATAAGAAGCATAGATAGTGGGACTTACAGTGAGAGCATAATTGATCGAACATGTAGAGAGGAATTCCACTATCTGATGAAATTCTGCATTCTCGTCACTCTTTTCCAAATACGTGACCATGTTATGTTGGTTTATAAAAGCAAGATCAGCCATGAATAATTGAATTTTGTCGGTGTGAAGATCAATTAGGGTTTGATGAATTATGAGCAATTGGTATTTGTGAAAGATATTGTTTGATTCATAGGCTTATATATGCACTAAAGAAAACTTAAGAGGAAAGTAGTCGTTAATTTGTCAAAAATTACCCCTGAATATTATTTAGTAACGGTAACTTTAGCAACACTAAGTTAGGCTAGCAGTAGTAAGTTTGTACTAGCAGTACTAACTTTCGCACTTATAGTTTTTGGCAAACTACCAGCCATTAATGGATTTGAGAATTCTTTACCAGTCGCCGTTTTCCCTGGAATAGCCAATTCGTTCTTGTCTGTTAGACATGGTGAATTGATGACCATTTGTTATGTGGTGAAAACCAACATGTGAAACATTAGCATTATTAACAAAGTCACCAGCATTCGTTATTAATCAAATAACCTTTAAGCTCTAATCACCACCTCCCACCATTGGTCAAATGTTTAGATCCAAACATATAGAAACTCAATCCAAAACACATCTTGCTATTGACTCAATATATAACTGACAGTATTAATTTTTATCTTAGCAGTACTAGTATCAGTTACCAGATTTACCTATTTTCATCACTTGGCTGCCTCTTGCACTCCATTCTAGCATCCATGATGTATAATCCGCTGCACTTATACACATAGTTCCATATAGCCTTCCCTCAAATAAAGCTTCTATGTGTATTATCAGCTATGTCAATACACATATACATAGCAGCACTAAAATTAGACTAACAGTATTAACTTTTTCTCTAATAACTATACAACAACATGCCTCTATTCATCACAAGCACACTAGAAATTACTAGATAGACATGTGAGATTCTATGAGGATCTCTTATTTATGCATAACCATGAATAAAGTTAAAAACTTGTTATCTAAACAATAAACCTCCCCTCAAACAATATCTTCGGAGATTAGTAATCATGCTATACAATCAAAAAGTTATAACCTGCTACATCAAAATGCCTTTATGAGAAGTTCTGCATACATTGTAGGGTCTGTGGTGAATCTTGATACTTGAATCAACTTCTTCTCATTAAAATCTCTGATGAAATGGTGCCTTATCTTAATGTGCTTGGTTTTAGAATGAAACACTGGATTCTTCACAATACAAATGGTGCTTTTATTATCATTGTAAATCTTGGTATTCATGAAATTGAACCCATAATCAAGTATTTGATTTTGGATCCATAGCACCTGTTCACAGCAATTAGCAACAGCAACATACTCTGCTTCAGTAGTAGAATTACCTACTATAGTCTGCTTCTTACATTTCCATGAAATCAATCTTTTTCCAAGAAATTGATAACCCCCTGTTGTGGATTTCCTATCAAGGCTAGCTCCAGCATAATCACTATAAGAAAAAGCTTCCAAGTCAAATGGTGAATCTCTAGGATACCAAAGGCCCAATTTAGGCTGACCTTTTAAGTATCTAAAGATCCTCTTCACAACATGAAGATGTGAAGTCTTTGGTGTAACTTACCAGATCTATTTGTTTGTGAAAACATGGAGGCAATATCTTCACCAATGGTTGCTACTGCAAAACTTCCAGTGCTCAATCCAAGAGAATTTGAGCTTTGGAAAATGAGGATAGAACAATACTTTCTAATGACAGATTATGCTCTTTGGGAAGTAATAGTAAATAGAGACTTACCTTTACCAAAAATAACTATTGATGGTGTTGAGCAAACATATCCTCCTACAACTGCAGAGGAGAAGTTAGAAAGAAAGAATGAGTTAAAGGCAATAGATACACTGTTGATGGCTCTTCCAAATGAACATTAACTAAAGTTTAATACCTACAAATGTGCCAAGACTCTGATGGAGAGCATAGAGAAAAGGTTTGGAGGTAATAAGGAGTCAAAGAAAACCCAAAAGACACTTCTAAAGCAACAGTATAAGAATTTTAATGGATCAAGCTTTGAAAGACTTGATCAAACCTATGACAGGCTTCAAAAGCTTATCAGTCAGCTAGAGATTCTGGGTGAAACTATTTCTTAAGAAGATATGAATCTAAAGTTTCTAAGAAGTCTCCCATCAGAATGAAAGACTCATACCTTGATCTGGAGGAACAAACCTGATTTAGACACTGTTAATCCCAATGAACAGATCTTCTTAGCTTGTTAAAGCTTAGTTAACCTGGATAAATCCAAACTAACTATAAGATAAACTATGACTGTGAATACTACAAGTTATGTGGAATCTAACTTGTAATACTAAGAAGAACAATGAATACTAAACTTTGAATATATTGATTGCTAATATTCTGCCTAGGTTACAAAATAACTAACTATGAAATATGAATTCTATATAATTTTAACTATGTCATAGGGTTCCTTTTATAAACTAAGGAAACCATAATGGGCTTACAAAATGTGTACAATGATAATGAATATCTATTCCTAATTTAACCCATGCTTATCATAATATTAGTACTAACTATATAAGACTAACAACACTAATTATTAACTAATAATACTAACTATACTGGCAGTACTAACAATGTACTGGTAGTACTAACTATATAACTAACAGTACTAACTACTTAGTCTGTTTTCTTTAATCTTTAGCAGCAGCATCAATTCTGAACCAGTAGTAGTAACTCAGAATTCCCAACAATCCTTCCTTAAACTTGATATTTACTTATCAATCATCAAGTTTCTTCATTGTAAGCTCCATAACACCAGGAGGAGGTATCCAAAAACTTTACTACTCTTCAAGGAATGATTTGATGAACTTGATAAGCTCAAATGCCATAGTACTTTCTTCTTCAGCTTCTAACTGCAAGTTTAGTATCTTCTCTAATAATTCCTTGACCAGAGGGTACTTCTTCTCCACTAGAATATTAATTTCCATAGGTTTACCATCCACAAACAGAGTGTGAACTCCACAACTTTCATACAATTTCCATCTCAGCAAATTCCAATCCAGTTAATTCATCCATAGTTTATCTTTTTCATCTGGGTCAAATATCATCCTTAGATATCCCCAAAGCAATAAATCATGTCCTTCAAGAGGATGATTTTGAAACCTGTTAGCTTATCACTTCACAATCACACACATAATTTACTTGAGGTTTAGAGAGAGGAAAGTTTAGAGAGAGAAGTAAACAAAAACAAAATGGTTAAACATTAAAAAAAGAGCAACACCCTATCCACAAGGAGGAGAGGGCTTATATAGTAACAAACATGGGCTGGCCTAGGGTTTAAGTGGGCTTCCTAGGCAGGGCTTGATATCTAACGAGCTTTAAAGCCCGTAACTAAGGCCCATTTAGTTTCTAGAATTCCCGTGAGCATACACTAGACAAATACAAGGTTCGGGAGTCTTAATGACCATCACTTCACACAATACTAGCAATCAAATATTGAAATCTACTTACATCAAAAGCTTTTGTAAGCAAATCTGCAACATTCTTGTTAGTATGGATTTTAACCATTTGAATCAATTTCTTATCATTTCAATCTCTAATAAAATGATGTATAATCTCTATATGCTTTGTTTTTGAATGAAAACCAGGATTTTTAATTATGCAAATAGTACTGTTATTGTCAATAACGATATTGGTATGCATAAATTTTTACCCATAATCAAGTAGTTGATTCTGAATCCAAAGCACTTGTCCACAACAACTTGAAGTAGCCACATATTCAGCTTCTATTGTGGAATTTGCAACCACTTTCTGTTTCTTGCACTACCATGATATTAATCTACATCCAAGAAATTAACAACCTCCTATTGTAGACTTCCTATCCAAGCTTGCTCCAGCATAATCACTGTAGGATCCCTAGATCATTCCATGTATGAAGCACAAGATCAATGGCACACAAGATTAAACATTAAGAACTTTTTGATTGAAAGAAACAAAGAGAGGCTACAAACCCTTAAGATGAAAAATAAAATGGAGAAGCTAACCTAATTTTGACTAAACTAGGAGTATTTATACTAATAAGGATTTGCCTTTGAGGGCTTTCTATTTGAGCTTTTTACATCTTGGCCCTTATACATAATAAACATTAAATAACATAGTCTTTCGAGCTAGACTTTTACTGTAACTTCGAGGACCCGAAGCTTCTTTGATTGGGTCCATTTAGGTGAACCTAACAATCTCCCCTAGATAGGTCATGAGAAGTTCACTCGAGCCTTAGTCACTTAGCTCGATGTTGATGGGGTACTTCAATTGATGTGCTTTGGTAATTCAAACGTTAACACCTTGATCATGATCTTCAGAATTTGATGTGATGACTTGATCTTGATCTTTGACTTGTTTAAGCTTTACTTCTTTGAATTACTTTGTGATCTCCTTTCACTTAGACTTTGCCATACGCTGATCTTTAGTCTCACAAGCTCATATCTGTTGGAATCTTTGAAAGCTTTGATGATGTCTCTTCTTCCAATCATTTGAACTTTTGCATTTGAAGAAGACATTGATTTTCAGAGATTGTGCGGAAGCTTTGTATGTAAACTTTCTTGATTTCTTCAGATATGTGAGTAAGGATATGAGCATGTCTTGCATCGGATACTTTGAGTCGTCATTCGCTATGATAGAACAATTTAGTCACCAACAAAAACATTTTGTTATGTAAAATCCACTTAATGTGTTCTAGAAAAACATTTTGTGAACACACAAAGGTTTTATATTTTGAAGGGACCGAGTATAGACGATACTCAATCTGGTCGGTTACATTAACCTCTGATTCCGTGAGGATCAATGATTACAGTATGAATACTGCACCTGTGATCAGATAGATTCATTCAAAGAACCTTCTTGACAGGTTTTCCGGCACGTGACAAGCTAGTTCCTCTAATACCTAAGTATCAGATTCCCTAATGTTCGCCGTTCTCTAGACCAGATGTCCGAAGACTAACACACTATAAGTATTTCTACTAATAGAATGGTAAAGAGTGAGTCAGTACAGTTACTATCTGCTGACTATACCGTACAATTCCTTTTTCAGCGTTTTACTTCTTAATACAATTAAGTACCGTAGAAGGCCTGTGGCAAAAATGATTTGAAAAACATTCGATGTGCTTATAAAATTTGTTTGGGGCACAAACGAAAGTTTAAATCAGAATGCTTCTGATGATGTTTTGAAATATATCCCGAAAGATATGAAGTGCCTTGGGAAATCCAAACTTGTACAAGTACATTTATGGAAATCCACTTCACTAGTGGGCGCAGTCCGAAGACCAGGCATGAGCATTCATACGAATACCCTGGTGGTACAACATCTCTTTCCTCAGCATTCCATAAGATCACTTTCACGAACATGAAACAAAAGATTCTTTGTCATTTATCAAGATACGTGTGTATAACACAAACTTTTGGTACCTTGACATTTTTGATCATATTAACACTTATGCTCCCCCTACACATGTGCGTCGATAATCGAAAGATGTTTAGCACATGCATGGATAGGACTTTAGCATTTTAGAATCAATCGAATCATTAATTATCCGTTTTACATGTTTAAGTCACATTCTCTCCCCCGATCAAAAGTATGAAACTTGTGAATGGTTTTGATCTAGAATGGACTTAAAATGTATCAATCTCCCCCTCAAAGTATGAGGTGAGGTGAAATAGCACAAAAAATCAAGTGAGTAATTGAAACAAGACCTTTAGAATACCCAGACAGGAATGATACTGCAATCTGTCTTGAACTTGTAAACGGTTGGTCGTGTCAATCTTGCAGCAATAGAATCAGCAACAGTGCGTCCTTTTGACCTGCAACAACTGTTAGTATACCTGATTCTCCCCCTCAAACAATGACCCGTGTCAATGTTTGATTCGGTTAACCCGAACATGTTTGATAAAACAAGTTGTTTATGAGAAAAATGGTTCGGGGCTTAGACAACTTCTTGTCTGTAAAGAAATAATGCACTGAAACGTACACTAAATCTCTGGGTTAAGACCGGGTTACAGTCGGAAATAACTGCAAGCCATACTACTCTAAACTGATTTTTTATTTTTTTATCTAATTTTTTTTTTTTTTAATATACATGATACAATGTGAAACACGTGGTTACTCGGAGACAGACTCATCCTGGAGTTCTTTCAGAGTCTCTGGTGACATTTGTTTGACTCCAAGCAGAGGGAGTAGTGTTGCGAAGCGCTCTCTCGGTAAGGCCTTCGTAAAAATGTCAGCCAGTTGGTATTTTGTCTCCACGAAATACAACTCAACAACTTTCCTTTCAACCTGCTCTTTGATAAAGTGATGACGGATATCAATGTGCTTGGAGCGCGAGTGTTGAACACTATTACAGCATAGAGCAATAGCACTTTGATTGTCACAATACATCGGAATTTTGTTGAACGCAAATCCATAGTCTCGCAGTTGAGAGCGCATCCAGAGGATTTGAGCACAGCATCCTGATAGGGCGATGTATTCAGCCTCTGTAGTGGAGATGGCAGTACTTTTCTGCTTTTTGGATGACCAGCTAACAAGTCGATGTCCAAGAAATTGAGCTGAACCAGAAGTACTTCTCCGTGTGTCATGACATCCTGCATAGTCAGCATCTGCAAAAGCTTTTAGTTCAAAGCCGGAGTCCTTCGGATACCACAGACCCATGTGAATGGTTCCTTTTAGGTATCGAAAGATCCGCTTTATAGCAGTGAGGTGCATTTCAGTAGGCTTAGCCTGGTATCGTGCACACATACAAACAGCAAATACTATGTCAGGTCTAGATGCACTAAGATACATAAGGGAGCCAACCATACCACGAAATCGTGTAGGATCAATTAGCTTGCCTCCCTTATCTTCATCAAGGTTGGGACGCTCCGCCATTGGAGTGTCAATGGGTGTGCAGGAGTCAAAACCAAACTTTTTCAAGATTTCCTGAGCATATTTGGATTGGTTGATAAAGATGCCTCTGGGATTTTGAGAAACTTGTAATGTGATGGTGAAATAGTAATTCCAACTCTTGTCGTGATGTAGTTGTCTTATCTGCTAGAGGAACAACTTTTAGAACCAGCTTTGAACTTGACAGTTCATTGCTGTGGTCATGAATTCTGAGTTCTGAACTGTTATGATCATAAGTCATTGCTTATTCATCAGATGAAAATTCCTCGAAGCCCTGGTTTCTCAGATATCAGTCTTTTCAGCAACCAAACTCGGAGTCCCTCCTTTGTAGGATTTAAAGATGTACCTGAATGTATGTTAAGTGTACCTGCACTGACATCAAGAGTTTGTTTGCATTCATACTGGTTAGTGATATCGTCATTTGAATTTAGTTTCGCCCGTTGAGGAAGGCGGTTTTCACTCCCACTGGGCAGACTGAACAGATCCTACATGACTAGCGTGAAGCAAATAAAGAGTCTGATCGCTTCTATCTAGGCAACCGAGCAAACGATTCTCAAAATCAATACCAGCTTCTGACGATATCCTTTTTGCACTAACCGAGCTTTGTTTCCTTCAAGACTTCCCATATTCATCCAACTTAATTTTGAAAAGCCATTTGAGCGGGATGATAAGTATAATATCTGGACATGGTACTAGTATCCATACATCTAGGCGTCAAACTCAGGAATTTCTTCTTGCATAGCCTCCATCTAGCACGAATGCTCTAAGCTGGTTGTAATTCTTTGTGCAACATGAGTGTAAGATTCATTAAAGAAACACCACATAGCGTCGGTTTCTAGCTGTTTCCTGTAGAGACATGTCGGTCCCTTTATCCCCAATAATGTATTCAAGCGGATGTGGTTTGAGTCCACTTTTGCACGTGAGGTAATGGTTGTTGGGACTTAACATCGATATTGACCAGAGTTTGGAATAAGATGCTTCTGATCGGTTTCACGAGCATTATAGGTGTCAAACACATTACTGTCAACATGACGAACAGTGTGTTCAACATCAGAATCACTAGTGTCCAGGTAGAGGTATTGATGAGTAAGAGGCTTCAGTAACTGCAGGAGCGCCTTCTGAATACTTTGTGGAAGGTGAACCATTGGCATTCTCGGGTGCCGGGGCAGCATGAACATTAACCGGAGGTATCGAAATAACCGAAGGTGGAATGACCACCATCTTTTGATCTCTTGCAATGATATCTTGCTCATTTTTATTAAACATTTAATGTTGGTCTTATAATTGCTTGACAAATCCATCTTAGGGAGCATTCGTCAAGGGGGAGCATTAAGATTGACCCACTAATAAGTCAATTATTTATCATTTATACCTATAACTAACATGTTTTCTTGTAGCTACTCTGACCAGGAAAACTTGACAATCGGTTCTAAGGAGAGCATTTGTCAAGGGGGAGCATACATCTTGTCTCTCTTAAAAAGCATACCTATTTTTTTTCTTTGGTTCACCATCTTAAGTTAGTTTTTCTTAGACGCTCTTTTTGTTTCGACAAAAAGGGGAAGAAGGAAGTAAAAACTCCAATTTAGAACTTGTAAATTTTGTTGCTTTTTTACTTCATAAGTTTAATGTTTTTTGTCATTAACAAAAAAGGGAGATTGCTAATACAGATAAGCCGTAAAAAACGTTTATTTATATATTTTACGATCTTTTTCACATTTGTTTTTTTTTTTTGATTAATAACAAAACATAACTTATCAAAACAACAAAAGTCATAAGTTCAAACCAATATTATTTCAACCCGCTTCTCTTATAAACAAACCCTCCCACCTTAAATAATTCTTAGAATAAAAATACCTTTCACATTTTAACCACTTTATTAGAGAATACTTACGAAAACCTTTAAATATTTTAAAACTAATAAAAGACCTCTTTCTTACCAAATCTAAAAACAATCTAACATGATTACCTATGATCTTCTAAGATTTTGTAATTTAAAATTTAGATTTGGTTACTGTAGGGCGGTGCCATTGGTTTTGGCTGCCGGTTCCATTCGCCAATGGCACCGGCAAAACCGGGCTACAGTAACCTTCATAGCTATAAATACCAACTCATTTGTCTTGGTTTAGGAATTCATTTACATAACTTCTCTCTCTAAATATTCATCTAATCACTGATCTTCTATCATGATTCTTTCATTTTAGTGTTTTGTATATTTCTTAATAAAAGAAGTTCTACCAAGTATGCCCTTTAAGGATCAAGTTCTTTGACTCTCTTAGAGCAAGGGTATCCCATCACTCATGGATCAAGCTACTAATCTCAAGATATCACTTTACATTCATTGTAATCAAATAGATGAAAGTCATACAACTAAGTGTTGCTTATAAGAGTTTGGTGTAAGTTGTACATGGTGTCGGTGTTTGGCACCTAATAGAGGGCAAGCACATGAACACATTATGTTCCATATTTTTGGAACTTGATATCTATCTTTTTATCATAATAGGGTGTAAGCTTGTGGGACATGTTCTTCGGGTATAGAACCTGGTGTTTAGCTTAGCACCAGATAAAAGGGTAAGCAACGTTGTGAGGCTTCACCGTCGGTCAAAAAGGAGTATTGGTGAATAGTGTATTCGAACTCTCGAGTAGGTGACTCGGGGAGTGGAGTAGGGCAAGGTAGGTGACCTTGTAGCCAAACCACTATAAATATTGTGTCACATATCCTTTACTTATCATATCATGTGTTTATTAATTATGTTTATTCATTCACTTTGAGATCTAAAATAAGAAAAAGAAATTTAAAAAAAAGGAGACTCTTAATTGGAAAACTTTTCAACCCCCCTTCTAGTTTTCCACAATGTTCTTCGGTTCAGCAGTACCTACAGTGAGCGCGAACATGCACATTTCAGGATCTTTAGAAAGTTGTCGTCTTGTCTGCACTGGCTTTGATGGATATCTACAAACTTGTTCTAGAGGATGATATTTGGTCCGATGGTATTTGGAACATTGTCTTAGGTAAAATGTATGCATGTTTGAACTATCAACATTGCGTGAGGAAGACTCAACAACTTCTTGTACCGGTGTACAAAATGGATTGATAAATTCATATGCTTCAAACTGTGCATCTGTTGCTTGATTAGTGTTGGTTTGCTCAGCATTGACATTTGTTGGTGAAGTGATCGGTTATAATGTAGGTTGAACATTCAATGTAGGTTGTGTGTCTTGTTGTTAAATATTATCAGAGAGAGCAGAAGACTTTGATACACTTTGATTTCCTATAGTGAAGTATTCTTCGTACATATAACTAAATAGTAAATCCAACTCTTGTAGTGATGTATCTGTCTTGTCTGTTGGAGGAGCAACATTTGGAACCAACATTAAACTTGAATGTTCATTGTTGTGGTCTTGA
>BQNB010103507.1:2491-24020 GCA_026074375.1 Tanacetum coccineum | reverse complement strand
GTTATTCCAGCTTTGTCTTGTAGGTCTTCCATCTTTAATATGTTTTGTCATAATCAACTCAAATTATAATTCCCAACAGAACTTCATGTTGAGGAACTTAAAATCGTAAAATCTTCTATTGATGATCCTCTGGAGCTTGAGCTCAAGGATTTACCTTCTCATCTTGAGTATGCATTTTTGGAGGGTACCGATAAACTACCTGTCATAATTGCTAAAAACTTAAAAGAAGATGAGAAGGTCCGACATCTAAAGGTTTTAAAGTCACACAAGCGTGCCATCGCTTGGAAAATCTTCGATATAAAGGGTATTGACCCTCAGTTTTGTACTCACAAAATATTAATGGAGGATGAATCTAAACTGGCAATTCAACATCAAAGAAAGGTTAACCCAAAAATTCATAAGGTTACCAATAAAGAAGTCATCAAACTCCTTGATGCCGGATTGATTTACCCTATCTCCGATAGCCCGTGGGTTAGCCCAGTTTATTGTGTGCCTAAGAAGGGAGGTATAACCGTAATTGAAAATGAAGATAATGAGTTGATACCAACTCGATTAGTTACTGGATGACGTGTATGCATTCACTACCAAAGGTGCATGATGGCCATTTTCTATGACATGATCGAGGAAACAATGGAAGTCTTTATGGATGATTTCTCGGTCTTTGGGGATTCTTTCTCCTCATGCCTCTCCCATTAAGACAAAATGCTCAAACGGTGCGAAGACACTAATTTAGTTCTAAATTAGGAGAAATGTCATTTTATGGTAAAAGAAGGCATTGTTCTAGGACATAAGATTTCAAAGTTCGGGATTGAGGTCGACAAAGTTAAAGTTGATGTTATAGCTAAACTCCCTCATCTGACTTCGGTTAAAGGCATTCAAAGTTTTTTAGGTCACGCCGGGTTCTATCGTCAATTTATTCAAGATTTTTCTAAAATCGCCCGGCTGATGACCCATCTTCTTGAAAAAGATACCCCTTTTATCTTCTTGAAGGAATGTATTGAAGCATTTAACAGACTTAAGAAGAAATTAACTGAAGCTCTGATATTAGTTGCCCCCGATTGGGACCTACCATTTGAAATTATGTGTGATGCTAGTGATTACGCGGTAGGTGCAGTCTTGGGGCAACGTAAGACTAAACATTTTCAGCCTATACACTACGCAAGTAAGACCATGACGGATGCTCAAGCCCATTACACGACTACGGAGAAAGAATTATGTTAGCCGCAGCTGTATGCTTTGAGAGTTCGGCCTATACTTAGTTTATCAAAACATAGTGTATACAGACCACTTTAATCGGCTACTTAAAGTATCTTCTTGCTAAGCAAGATGCTAAGCCGAGATTGCTCTGGTGGATTCCCTACTCCAAGAATTTGGACTGTCCATTAATTCCGTGAGTTAAAAAGGAGCGAGAATCGCGCCGACCATTTGTCCAGATTTGAAAATCCTCATCAAGGTGGTCTCAAGAAAAAGAAAATTAATGAAACATTTCCTCTCGAGACCCTTGGAATGATATCTTTTCATGGTGATTCTACTACCCCATGGTTTGTTGACATTGCAAATTACCATGCGGGGAATTTCGTTGTAAAAGGGATGTCATCCCAACAAAAGAAAAAGTTCTTTAAGGATGTTAGGCATTATTTTTTGGACGATCCCTACTTGTTTGGGATTGGTGCGGATCAAGTGATTAGACGATGTGTTTACATCTAAGAAGCCGTTGATATCCTCATGGCTTTCCATAATGGACCCACCGGGGGACATCATGGTGCAAACTACACTGCTAAAAAGTCTTTGATTCCGGTTTCTATTGGCTGACGATTTATCGCGATACCCACGACATGGTTAAGTCTTGTGACTCGTGTCAACGTCAAGGCAAAATCTCGGAAAAGGATGAAATGCCTCAAAATGCAATTCAAGTATGTGAGATCTTTGATGTGTGGGGCATCGATTTCATGGGCCCGTTCCCGTCTTCTCGAGGGAACAAATACATTCTCATAGCCGTTTATTTGTCAAAATGGGTTGAAGCCAAAGCGCTCCCCACTAATGATGCTCGAGTTGTAGTTAATTTCTTAAAATCTCTTTTTGCCCGATTTAGAACTCCTCGTTGCTATTTTAAAAATTAAGTATCGCGGTACCCATATTTTCAAGACCAATTTGCGAAGGTCAGCATTAAGTATGGAGTTACTCACCGTCTTTCTACCGCGTATCATCCACAAACGAGTAGACAAGTGGAGGTTTTAAATCGTGGTTTGAAACGTATTTTAGAAAGGACCATAGGCGAAAATCGTGCTTCATGGTCTGATAAGTTAGATGATGCTTTATGGGCCTTCCGTACCACATTTAAGACACCCATCGGATGCACTCCTTATAAGCTCGTGTACGGAAAGGCTTGTCATCTTCCTATCGAACTTGAACACAAGGCCTATTGGGCCTTGAAGCAGTGCAATTCTGATCTTAAGAGACCGCGTTGACACCGAAAATTCAAATGAATGAATTATATTGAACCCGGATCAAGTTTACAGACACTCTTTAATCAACAAAGAAAAACAAAGAGATTTCATGACTCCAAGATTAAGAACCGCGTTTTCAACGTTGGTGATCGAGTTCTTCTCTTCAATTCTTGATAAAAGATTTTCTCGGTCAAGCTCAAAACCCGTTGGACTGGACCGTTCACCGTTACTTAAGTTTTCCCTTATGGTACCGTTGAGTTATCTCAAACCGACGGACCAAATTTTAAGGTGAATGTGCATAAACTTAAACATTATTTTAGAGGGGACATACCACCGATGGTTGTCCCGGATCTCCAAACTTTCCCCATGGACCACTAAATTCGGGGTCGAGTCAGGCTCGTGACTCGGTTATCAAAAACAAGCGCTTTGTCGATGGCAACCCATGCTTATCCTTAGTAGTAGTATAATATTTATTAATAAGTGTGATGTGAGGAGGCTCGCCTCTTCTTTTCTCTTGTTTCGTGTTTTGTGTTTTATGTCCAGGATTGCCCGAATTTTAAAGACTCTCGTGCTCATGGTTTGTCCTCTTCACACTCGATCTTTAATCCTTAGCATGCTTATAAATGAGAATCCTATATCCTAGATCTTATTGATTAACGTTTATCTATTAGCATAATTAATAAACGGCTTTAGATTTGCGTAGTGACCCTTTAATATTTGGATTAGGCCTTGAAATTAGTATGGGGTGACAGTCTCACATTGAGGACAATGTGTAGTTCTAGTATGGGGAGGATCTTTCGATTTGATCTTACTTGCATTTTCCTTGTCTTCACGTAACCCCGTTTTACCACCAAAAATAGCAAAAATATGTGATTTTAGACCAAATTTAAAATTTTTCAAAAATAGAATAAGTGTTTTGACACGTAGTTTTGTCTTTTTAAGAATAAATTTTGACTTGATCGAGCATGTTGTGCTCTAGCTTGCCTCTTAACTTATATAAATTTAAGCTTTTGCTAGTCTTTTTTAAACAAAAGCTTAAAACGTGAATTCTAAGCTTGAAAAAGCCAAAGGTATGCAATTTTTCCATGAATAAACTTTAAAATTGCAAAGCGTGTTTTAATTAGACTAACATTCGAGGCTCTTTTAGTAAAGATTTTAAATTTGAGAAGAACGAGAAATGATAGAGTTTTATATAAGTTAGATGTTAAACATAGAGTAGTTGGTTCTTTTTAAGGCTCATAGAGGTTAATTGTGGCTTTTTGCTCCCATCAGCTTAATAAACTTTATATAATTGTTGAATAAATAAAGTTGCTTTGGTTTTTGCGATTCTTAGTTTAAATCACTTCGTAAAGATTCCTTCTGGTGAAATTAAGGTACACATCGAGGTTTTGTTAGTGTTGTAGAGAAATAGGCTACCGATTCCTGACGGCTCGCTATTGTTGTCTAGGTAGTTAAAAGACCACAAGACTTGAAATTTGGCTATAATAATTATTATGTAATAAACCAAAGCTGAAATAAGACCACTACCTCTTGCCGGCTCACAACCGATGTGGTAGTCATTTAAAGGGTGGAGGTAATAATAATAATAATAATAATAATAATAATAATAATCATTGTGGGCTGATAAAAGTTTACTACCTCTTGCCGGCTCACAACCGATGTGGCAGTCTTCAAAAGAAGGCCCATAGTTAGAATAATAATCCGAGACTGATAAAAGTTTGTTGCATCTTGCCGGCTCACAACCGATGTTGCAGCCTTCAAAAAGGTCAAGGATCGCCAAGGTCGAAATAAGACTCCTGGACCATGGTCGGCTCGCATACCGATGTGGTAGTTGTTTAAAGGACCAAGGTTTAATAATGTTGCAATAATAATAAGAATAAAGCCAAATTTCGACTTCAGGGTTATCTAAATAAAGCCTACGTCTCTGGACTCGTAGTTGAGTTGTTTCAGATGAAATAAAAAAGATAACCCCTAAATTGTGCGAAATTAGAACCTTAATGTGGACCTTATTCTTACCATATCGTCTCTTTAGGAAAGGATTTCAAACTAATTATGGTCTAAACCGGGTTTACTTTATGAGAATAAGACATTAATTTATTTGTCACCAATAATAATAAAATCTTTAGAGGATTTAGGAATAAGAGAGCGAAAAGTAGCTATGCATACACAATTAGCATTTATGAGTAGTGTTAGCATCTTAACTTGTATTTAACAATGATTTCGTTTTTAAGCTTGGTTTGGAGCGGGTGAAAAATCAAGGACGATGAATTTATCCTTTTAGTGTTTATTGTTCTGTGATCCTTAAAGTTATAATATGTATGAATAAAAATAATAAATACATAAAAATGGTAAAACAGGGGACTTTTTAAAACCAGTGATTTCTTAATCCCCTTAGATGAACACTTAGCTACTTTTTGAGGTAATTAGTCTAAGGGGGTTGAAATTTTTGGTTTTATAAGTGTGTATTTATGACATTGCGTGAGGACACGGCAATAGCTTAGTATGGGAGATTTTGGTATGTGCTTAAATACACATAGCTTTTACCTATTAAAACGAGCTAAAAAAACCAATAATGACCAAAAATACATAAAAATGCATTGTATATGTGTATTTCGTGAATTGTGTCTTGCAGGTATGGATATTCAATAAAAAGGATAAAAATGAAGCCAAAACGAACAAAACCTAGCACGGGAATGGAAAGAGCGCGGAAAACCGAAGCCGAAGGCGTATACATCCTTAATGGGCCAACCCGTACCCATTTTATTGGGTCGGGTCAGCACATTGACTTTGTATTTATACAAAATCCAATCCATTAAATCCTAAACCTAATCCTGGCCCAAAGACTACTCAAAGCCCAACAAACCAAACCACAGCCCAAGTCAACAAATCTCATACCTGGGTCAAAGTCATAAAACGGGTCAAATGTTTTACTATTTATCGTCTCCCTTTCCCTCCTTTTTCACTTTCACCCCACAAAGCTCACAGGGTAAATCAATCACGCTCAAGTGTTTCTAGAAGGAATTACCTGACACATCTGACACACTATTAGCCACGCTGGCAATCCCCAGCAATACTATTAGCTGTTAATGCGTGTACTTGATCTAACAGCTCAATAAGGGATGGATTGAAGGCGGTTATGATTGGAGGGCTGTGATTAGAGATTGGGACGCTCCTACTTGGCCTAGAAGCTTCTTTTTCCCTCTATAAATAGTGGATTAGATCACACAGTGTAGGGTGTAGTTTTTAGCTTAAGCTTTTTTAGTAATTTTGTAGCGTTTAGTAGCTTTTAATGTAATTTACTTTTCTAAGCATTGTAATCTCTTTGATTTTCAATAAAAGTCTGTTTGATTTAATTTCGTGTTTAATTCATGTTTTCACTTTATGCAATTATGGTTTAAGTTTGTTCTAAATCACTTAATAAGCTCTTAAAAGCTCTTAATTACTTCAAAAGCTTGCTTTCATTCAGCTAAGCCTTTAAAAGCTTAACTGAATTAGTATTCATCTCAATTCTTACTCACAAATTACCTCAGCTTTACTTTTAGATGATAAGCCAAAAAGGGAAGGGCTTATGGACCTCACCAGCTTGTTTCTAACAAGCTGGAGCTTGTAGATAAGCTCTTAAGAGCATAATTAGATCCATGTTCAGCTGGGATCAAGGTATTTGTTCTATTTTCTCATTTTTACTTTTATTTAGCTTAATACTGTTTAGCTTATTAATCTGCTTATTTGTGCTTATTTCCTATTAGTTTATGCTTAATTGTTCTTCATTTGCTTAATTCTTAATCTGTTTTTACAAATCTCAGCTTAAACCAGTCTTTTATAGCTTTAAAATGGAAATTCAGATCTTAAAGGGGTGTTTGGCACAAGCAGCACTAACCTATGTTAGTGCTGCCTAAGTCACTCTTATCCTTTTAGCCAGTTTTAACAGGCTTAAGTTTAGCCCAAATGTTAGATTTCATAAGTTTTTAAAGTTTAAAAAACAAGTTTAAGGTTTAATCTAAACATGGTTTGAATCTAAGGAATGCTAGTTTGACAATTCAGCTTATTCGATTAGATCTTCATAAGTGGCTATTTGGTGTTGATTTCATACTTGTTTTTGGTCCATAATGTAGTAGAATAAAGTTAGTTTAAGAGAGCATTTGTCATTTGTGTTTTAAGTCAAAATCTGCCAATGTTTACAAGTCTCATTTTCAAAAGTCTATAGTCCAGTTTTCAATAGCAAATTTAGGTTAGATTAAGCTTGTTTAAGGGTATGAAATTGATAGTATAGGTTCATTATATATTAAGCTTGATCTGTTTTTACTTTTTGAGTTTTCAAAACAACTTATTCTAGCTTAAAATTAGGGCTGCAAACAGTCATTCAAAATTTCAAAAAAAAATCAAAAAACATAGTTTAGCAGTGAATTGTCATTTGTAAGTCCTTTTTCTAGCTTATTTTCTAATTCAATTTTCTTATTTCTAGATTAAATGTGTTCTTTGGATATCAAAGTTGATCTGTTTTGAGTTTTCACCTTATCTCTAGTGCTTATTTTGTTCTCTTAAAAATAGCTCGGAAAGTTTGGCAAATTTCTTAAAACTTCTGTTAAAGATCCCTGCTTTCATTTTAAGATTTAAGAGCTTTTAAATCATTTTGATAGTTAAATCCTTGTCATATTTGCTTATTAGGTCTAGGTAGTTTTTTGTTTTTAGCTTATTAGCTTTCATGTGCTTATTGAGTCTTAAAAAACCAAAATAGATTTGCTTATAAGTCATATAGTTAAGTTTTAGTCATTCTGTCATTTTAAGCTAGCTTAATCTAGTTTAATATTGAGTTTTAGCATAAAGTCCATTTATTAAGTTTGCTTATTTTCATTTGTTCTTTCAAAGTTTCAAAAAGAAAATAAAAAAAATGTTTTGCAAAAAGGTAAGGTCCAGGACTTAAACCTGCGACCTTGCCCTCACAACACACACAACTTACCATTGTGCCCTTGGTACTTTTCCATTAGGTGTTGGTTTCAATTTAATGTTATAGATACTTTGGTTTTTGCTTATCCAAGCTTATTAGCTTTTTAACTGCTTATTCGTTAAGCCAAATTTCAAGTTTTCATTTTTCATAGATTTTAAATAGGTTAAAGTATTTTTCATAATTTTTCTAGATTTTTAATAATTAGTTTACTATTTTTAATATTTTATTTAGATTAAATCTGTTTTTAATTCATAAAAAACAAAATAAAAGTAAAAAAAATATAATTCTTTTTTCTAAAATTATTTTTAATCATTTAATACTTTTAGATTTTAAAATTTTATTTTTAGGGATTAAAATTGATTTATTTGCTTAAATATCGCGTTTTTAAATTCTCGTTAACGTTTTCGTGCTTAATCTTTCATTAGTAGAAATAGAATTCAAAATCAAAACTTTGAAATTATTTAAATCACGCGATCACAAACTTAAACGAGATTCTCAATTCATGCTTCGTCGGGATACGACTCGGGAAGATTTGGTCATCACTTTTCTTAAGGTGATTTTTATTTCTTTACGGAATACTATTCTTATATTATTTGATAATAGAATATTTTTAGTTATATATACTATACGTATGTATATAAATATACATATATATAATATATATAAATATATAATATTTATATATATATAAATATATATATATATATAAGTAATATATATAAATTATATATCGACTTTAATATTCTCGAGATCAGCACTCTACAAGAATGAGTAGAAACCATGTTTAAATGAACAATCCATACCCTCAAAAGATTTGGTGTAAATGTGGTCCGATAACGTCAACCAATATAATTATGATTTCCATTGAGACTTATTTAGGAAAACTCCATACAGTTGTTAAGAAGGTAGGAGAAACCAAACCTTAAAACTATTTTAGAGTACTCGAAATAAATGCTTTATTCTTAAGTCACAAAGATTACCAACACCAAGTTCTACCAAGAGTCGTACGAAGGTGTTTTTTCTAGGATATTCGAAAATAGTAAAGCTTACATAATACTTCAACAACAAATAATGAAATTGAGAGTATTGAATGTAACTTTCGATGAAACTCCTCCCCCGCCTAAAACATCACCATTGGAAGATGATGAGTTAGTCGAAGAAGAAGCTATTTAGGTTAGTAAAACAAAACCCATAGGCAATGATCTTGAAGACATTTTTTCAGTTAAAAATAATCAAATTGTAAAATATTAAAGAATCTAAACTCAACCCCTAGAAAAAGTTATTTGTAAACTAAATCAAAGAACCTTAGGTCGCAAGCTCAAGACAAAACAATTTCATTTGCTTTATATTATCAACAATAGAACCTAAAAATATAAAGAGGCATAAAAGATGAAAATTGGTAATAGGACATGCAAACTGAAACTAAACCAATTTAAAACAAATATGTTTGGATACGAAGTCCAATCCCTAGATATGACCCATTATAGGAACAAAATGGGTAATAGAAATAAACTCGAATAAAGTGGCTTCGTACTAGAAAACAGAAAGCGACTAGTCCCCACAAATTATAATCAACAAGAAGGAATTGATTATGATGAACAAATGCAATCCGTAACTAACTCAAGTCCATAAGACTACTTTTTAAGCTTATACTTGTGCACTAGACTTTAATTATACCAAATGATGTGAAGAGTGCACACCTTAACTTTTATCATGAGGAGTGTTACGGGCACAACCTTCGAAGATTCAGTGACATCTCCAACCTAATTATGTCTATAGACTTAAGAAATCTCATTATGGTCTAAAACAAGCCCCAGAAAGCTTGGTAACGATCGATTAAAAACCCTGTCATATTAACATAAATTACTCATGGGATGTAGATATACACTCTTCACTAGAAAGAAAGACTCCAACATCATCATTGTCAAATTAAGTTGATGACGATTATATTCGGATCAACTTACAAAAAATGTGTGATGATTTGCCAAGATCAAGTGCATGATGAGTTTGAAATGAATATGATGGGGGAACTAAATTTCTTCTTAGAGATAACAAATAAAAATTAAATGAAGGAATATTTTTTAATCAATCAAAATATATAAAAAATTCTTAAGAAATTTGGACAAGAAGACTCTAGAGCCAATGAATACTCCCTATATCTACGGAAACCAACACTCACGAGAACGAAAAGGTGAGTCCGTAATAATAACCAAAACAGAGGCATTGAAGAAGTTTATTTAACTTAATGCAAGTAGACCGATATCATGTTTAGATGTATTGCCTTGTGCACGCTTTCAGAGGACCCAAAACCTCTCACCTAGGAATCCGTTAAACGTATCTTCTGATACATTAAAGGCACTACACATTTAGGATTATGGTATCCTAAGGGATCCGGCATAGAAACAATAGTGTATGCAGATTCGGATCATGTGGGAGATTACATAGATCGCAAGAGCACTAGTGGTGTTTGTACGTTTATGGGATGTTTCCTAACATCTTGGTTTTTGAAGAAGCAAACCGCTCTTACCATCTCCACAACCGAAGCGGAATATGTAAGCGTCAGAAAGGCATGTCAACAAGCCCTATGGATGAAACAAGATCTCGTAGACTATGGTGTTAGGTTAGACGACATTCCAATAATGTGTGATAACAAAGGGGCTATAGACTTAAGTAAGAATCCCGTTCAACACTCACGGACAAAACACATTGAGATTCGCCATCACTTTCTTCGCGATAATATTCAAAAAGGGAATATCTCTATAGAAAAGGTCTCATCGAAAGAAAACATAGCCGATGTTCTAACTAAACCACTTAAACGTAAGCCATTTAACCACTTACGTCTAGGTCTAGAAATGATGGAACAAATTGATTAAGTTTTCGACATAAAAAAGAAATGATAATCATCAAAGAACTGTTTGTCAAAAATTTAAGAAAAATTTTCTCAACAGGTGGCGGCCCCCTTAATTCATAAAGGGCAGCCCCCTTAATTTTAAAGGGATCAGCCAGACTTTAAGGGGACCACCCACCTGACTAACTAAAATTTTTTTCCCTCTCTGTGTCTAGGTTTTTATTTTACACAAAAACACAAGATTGGGAAAAGTCTATAAGCAAACTTTTACAAATTCTTCTATCTAAATGCATATCTCATTATACATATATACAATAGTCCCAATCTATTATTTTCTAAAAAGTCTTTCTCACAACTAGGAGCACATGTAAATTAATTTTCATATATTGTTGAGATATGCTAAAAACATTTTTCACATATATCAAAAGTATATAATCTAATATATATTTTCGACAATCATGGTTGAGCAAAATTAAATCAAGGAGCATTTAGATTATTTCTTAGGTTTTACATGTCTTAGTGTCGAAATAATCGTTACTCTAAATTTGTCGCACTTAGGCACACACTAGTATTTGCACAAAAGTTTGGTTCGTTTTTAACTTAACCCTCTTGTCAAGAAAAATTCTTTATGCATTATATCTAGTTACTATTTTATATGCTCATCACTCTTTTGGTCTTCAATTCATATATGATTATATGCCAAAATTATGTGAAATAGTTTTATCCTACAACTTGTCATATATATGTAGAATGTTGAATACTTAATTGCTATATGCTAAAAATCTTAATTGCTATAAAAGGATGGACTTGCTGCAAATTAACCACCAAAACAGAAACCCTCACACAAAATTTTAAGAAAAATCAATTTTTAGGAAATCTGGGAAATAGCAGCAGGCGGCCCCCTTAATTCATAAGCGGCGGTCCCCTTATCTTTAAGGGGATCGACCCCTAATTAAGGGGACCGGCCTAGACAGTCACGGGTAAAAACAGTATTTTCATCCCTTTTTGACCAAATATCCTCTAGACTTAGCTACTGTTTCCCTAAATTCATAAACATTTCTTGGATTTGATCCTTTAAATGTTCATTCTTCCTAATTTAAACCTTTTCTCCACTATAAATACATTCTCAACCA
This sequence comes from Tanacetum coccineum, assembly GCA_026074375.1. Lineage (NCBI taxonomy): Eukaryota > Viridiplantae > Streptophyta > Magnoliopsida > Asterales > Asteraceae > Tanacetum > Tanacetum coccineum. The sequence continues at coordinate 12,647 of BQNB010103507.1, read as the reverse complement.
TCATCATCACAATCATCCTTATCAATGACATCTCCTAACAAACCCACATCCAAACCATAAAGGGTAGCCAAAATGAGTGTGAATCCCATTTGGAGGAAGAAACTAAACCCTTGTAACACATCCAATGCCAAAACCACTCACTCCTTATCATGAACCATCTCATGAAAACAATCACCCCAATCAAGCATTATCAAATCCTTACATTAAGGACACTTCTACATTACCACAAGTTGTCTCACATCCTCCATTTCCCATCTCACCCATCAATTCACATGTTACTCACACTCAAGCTCCACCTCAAAGTGACAACCAAACTCAACACACACCACCTCTATCTCCAAGTAGAGAAAGCCTAGTTGATGACATTAATCAACTACAATACCTATCAAACCTCTTAGCCATACATCTCTCTTAACAACAAAACAACATTTCCTCATCACCTTACTCTCCAAACCTACCACACACCCTCAACATTAACCAAGTTGAAACCCATGTTGGGTATTGCCCTTGTTGCATCTTCACCCAAAAACAATTCCTTGCTTTAAGTGAGGATATCAATTAGATTGAATTCCTCCTCACTCGACCACATCTACCACCTAGAGTTTAAAGAGATTACCATTCCACAACCGCCTCCACTCTAAACTCTCCATCAACAACCAACTAATCTTGTAATATGCCTACAAATAATCGTCAAACCCTTTTGTGTTGCAAGCAAGTCAAAAATCTTTCTATGGCTATTTAGGATTTTTTGTATGCTTCTAAAGCATATTTGTTTTTCTTTTTATGTATGCTTGTGTGTAGTTCACACACATTGTCCTAAATGAATGAAGTATCTTTTGCTTTGATATTTGCTTGCACTTGTCATATTTTTCCTTCCTTCTTGCTACATGTTAGATATATTTGTATTGTTCTAACTCATTATAGCTCGATTCCTTGGTGCCCTCGAACGAGGGGGAGCACACATCAAGGGAGAGCATTTATTCTGTCGATTTTACTAGCAATGACATAAAACTCACTAAATACTTGTTTAAAAATAATTTTACATTTAATGAGTTTAAATTTTGTAATCATCAAAAAGGGGGAGATTGTTGATAGAAATAATGTCTAAAAACATTATTAATATTTTTCACATCTTTACGTTTTGATAATCACAAAATATAAAAACGTTCAATGTAAAATTAAACGTAAACAAGTAATTAGTAGTAATTTTTCATTTCGAAAATTATATCACTTAAAGGTATGAAAAAATAAATGCTTAATGCATTTTATGATCAAAGAAAATTTTTATTCAACCTCACACTTTTATAAAATGTTGTAAACATTTTTATAAATATTACAAAACATTTTCTACAATTAAAAGAAATGTTTTATTCAAAATAAACATTTTGAAATTCAAATTTTCGGACCTAAAACTGTTAGAAAGTTCTAGAAAATTCCCCTACATAAAAGGACAAACTGGGGAGCGCCTAGTCTAGGGCGGCCCCCTTAAATACACGGGCGGCCCCCTTATCTTTGAGGGGACCGTCCACCTATATAAGGGGACCACCCATAGGTAGATGCTCCTCCAGAATGTCCTATAAATACTAGACTTTTCCCCACTATTTTCTCACCTTTTGCACTCATTCTTTCTGATCAAAAACAACCCACACATCTCATTAAAATCCTTTGATCATTTGATCATAAAGCTTTGTTTCTATGTGATCAAGCTCAATTCTTCAAGTGCAAGAGAAGAATACTTCTATCATCAAGTGAAGAAGTATTACACCTTTGTGTGTTGTTGCAATCTTATTGCATCCATATCATAACTTGTAAATCTTGTAAAGTTGTGTAGTTGCTAGATCTAGGTGATCGTTGTAAGTATAGTTGGATCTTGGTGATTGTTCCTAGTAGTGTTAGTTAGGTGTGATTATAGTAGTGGCTTGGTGAAGTAGTGGTGTGAAGAAAACTAAGGTGTGAAGAAGTTGTGTAGTCGTGATCAAGTTGTGAAGCAAAGTTGTGTAGTGAAGTTGTGAAGTTGTGGTAGATTGGTTCTAGCTAAGATGAGAACTCGACATCTAGCTTAGTGTCAGAAATTAAGATAAAAGAAAGTTGTGTAAGGTTTTCTCCGCCATAAAGGAGCTTGTTGACATAGTGAAGAAAACTCTCGAGTTAGGTGCTCGAGGAGTGAAGTAGGGCGAAGAGGTGCTTCGTTGCCGAACCACTATAAATCCTCGCGTTGTGGTTTGATTGTTCTTACTCTTATATCTTGTATTACATTATTTTCTCATATTATCCTATTAATTGTTTAGATAAGTATAATGTTCATATTGTGCAAGTGTTGAATTCACGTAAAGTCGAATCTAGAATTTTTACAAACACTTTAAAACCTTAAATTAAAAAGCGGTAAACTATTCAACCCCCCTTCTAGATTTCTACAATATCGTTGAGTGAAACTCAAATGATCTATCTCACTTGGTGAGATTGTACACATGAATGGAGTCCTTAAGTCCCACTAAAGGATTCATTATGTACATCATATTATGTGTGGGATAAGTTTTATCATTTGCATGAGTGTTAAATGATTTAACAACATGGAAATCTAATTGAAAGATATTAGAAAGAAAATCTAATTGAAAGATATTAGAAGGAAAATCTAATTGGAAGATATTAGACCGAACATTCTGATTAATGTTTAAATTAGGAATTCATTCCTAGAATTAATAATGAAGATACTATGGATACACATTGCGATAATCATAGTAAGATCATTATGATCAATAAAACTTGGGTTTGTGTGATATCAAAACATTATTAAAGAAGTGTTCAGAATTTACGGTAGGTTAGCATAGTGTTGTTTGTATACACCAGTGCTTGTTTTAATTGAGATAATACTCAGTCTTTGTAGAATCAAGTTTTCATTTTATATGATAAACATTGTTGGCTATATATGCTTGGTTTAAAAGCATAGTTGCATAATACTGTATTAAAAGAATTAGAATACTCTACAGTTTGGAAAACTGTTGAGATGACTGTCTTCATTAGGATGTTTTGTTTATGTCATACATCTTATGGAAAGTAATGTGACTAGACTCATATAAGCAATACTTATAAGTGAGTTCACACTTACAAAATAACAATCATCATAATTATTCAAAGAATTTCATAATTCGTGAATTTTTGAAATAAGTATTCTTAAAGTCCCACAAGATCATGACCTAGTTAATATGTTCATGGAACCTATGCCTTATCACGAATTATGATTGTTGTGAATAAGACATTAGTATTTAACCAGGATCGTCATGCATTGATTTTATTTGGTATTTAGATAATGGAACTGTAAGCAGTCGTTTTAAACAATGAATTGATATACGTGGTATGATCATTTTCATTTATACTACTGTGTTCTATATTTGCATGTTTAAATCCATGAATGACTTGTAGCATTCTAAACTATGTCCATTGCCAGTTAACGATATGGGAATGTTGTTAAGATAAGGTAAATGTGAGTGACTGGTGGTATTCTAGAGAATACGTAAAGATGTTGTCTTCCAGCTTCGCATGTTATTCAATAAGGTTGAATATTGGATCCCCACCGTGTGATAATCACTTTATGGATCGGCGTCATTGGGTGCATTACACACATGGTGAAAGTTATGTTTATCCTTAGACTTGAGATGCAAGCATGTTTTGCATGTATGGATGACATTTCTTGATAATAAGTCTAACGTTAATCTATCAAAAGGTAGTTATACGTGATGTTTTCATAATTGTTTTGAAGTACGTGATGGACACTTATAGTCAAAATATAATTTGTTCCTCCAAGTGTTTAGGAGTTAGATACTTACTAGGTCCCTCGTTGGTTTAATCAGATATGTGCTTGCCCGAGCCTAAAGTGTAGTTAAGATGATTCTTTTTACTTTTGGTGATCTGAAACAATACAGATGCGAGAAACAGAATCGTTAAATTATGAAATGACTATTGATCCATATCCATATTTAACATTGTATCTAAAACAAAGGGATAGGACTAACTAAATCCATAGAAGGCTGAGTTGTTTTCCAAAAACTGCAAACTCAGGTATTTCTGAGAGCATTGATGATGTTGCTAGACTATTTTTCAATATTAGTATGTTATATAATATGAATGAGACATTCGCAAGTGGGAGCTGTTATGTTTGTGCTCATGTTATACGAATATTTATACGGCTGGAAATACGTGAGCCTACGGGGTCACACACGTTATACATTTAGGTATCACTTTATTAATGTGAATAATAATATAAATGTATATTTATTATTTATATTAATATATGATTTGACAAATGAACACTCACGGTCGTTAATTAGTTAATTAATTGTAACTAACTAATAAGGCTTTTTAATTAATGGCTAATTAAATGTAATTAACCATAAATAATTAGAAAAGTCAAAAAGTCAACCCCAATGGGTGTTGGGATTTAGTTTGACCGGTTAGGAGGCCCAGGGGGGTTTGGATTGGGTTTTGAGCTATCTTTTCCTACAAGGTATCTATTTTAGGTAAACCCTAAATACATCCCTATATAAGGAGGATCCTAGAACTTATCATTCTCATCCCTTGTTTTTCCTTCTCCTCCTTAGTTCGATCAAACATACACAACCTTAGGGTTTGTTGGGATTAAAATACTTCTTAGTGCTGTTGAAGTTACTGCTGTTGGTTATGATTTCGACTGCTGGTGAAGACTGAAGAAAATATTCTAAGTGATTAATACTGCTAGTGCAAAAGTTAAGACTACTAGTGGAAGTTACTGCTGCTCAAGAAGTTCAAGGAAAATATACTAAGTGGTTACTACTGTTAGTGTAAAGATACTGCTGTTAGTATAAAGTTAATGCTGCTGAGAAAGTTAATACTGCTGGTTATAAGTTAGTACTGTTAGATCAAGTTAGTACTTTTATAGGATATGTATGAGATATTTTTGTAAAAGATACGTATAAGTTATTTGTTTAGAAGATCATGATAATTCTTTTTTTTTGTTCTTTATTTTTTTTTTTTTTTTTAAGAATATATTGTAAACCCAGTAGGACTCCTTGGTGTATAAAAGGAGGTCATAGGGTATTAGGTTAGATATATCTCATATCTCTCATACATCTTTTATCATAGTTTAACCTAAGTCGATTAGCTTCAAGGTTTTGTAACCCTAACACTATTAAGAGTGTTCGTATTATATTGAGGCTAAAAGTTTGGTAAACTGTTTGTTATTAATCTTATTCATTACTGTTTCATTGAAATTCTTCTTAGTATCATTGACTAGATTCTGCATAGTCTTTGATATTCACAATCAAAGTTTCTATCATAGTTGTTTTGAATTTATTCAATACAACTTAGCCTTATACAAGCTAAGCAAGATCTATTCTATTAGGATCAACAAGTGGTATCAGAGCTTATGAGAAGCTTTGAAATAAGAAGAAAACTTTACTATACACAGATCTACTTTTTTAAAGAAGCCAATGGATTCTCAATCTACTCAAAACCATCAAGTACCCCATACTCCAAAGGTGAGTATGATCTCTAGATGATGAGGATGTAGCAGTACCTACAGTTCATTGATTACACTCTATGGGAGATCATATAAAATGGTAAGGCACCCATAGTAACAAAACTTGTTGATGGTAAGGAGACTGCTATCCCTCCTACAAGTGTTGAAGAGAAGGCACAAAGAAGGGCAGAGTTGAAGGCAAGAAGCACTTTGTTGATGGCCTTACCTAATGAGCATCAATTAAAGTTCAACTCATACAAGGATGCTAAGACACTGATGCAGGCTATTGAGAACAGATTTAGAGGTAATACTGCTACAAAGAAAACTCAGAAAAATCTTCTGAAGCAGCAATATGAAAACTTTGCTGCATCCAGCACAGAAGTGATTGAGCAAACCTATGAAAGGCTTCAAAAGCTAATTAGTCAACTGGAGATGCATGGTGAAGTTATCTCTCAAGAAGACATCAATCAGAAGTTCTTGAGAAGTTTGTCACAAGAGTGGACTATGCATACTATTGTGTGGAGGAACAAACCAGAGATTGAGACATTAAGTTTGGATGACCTCTTCAACAACCTAAAGACTTATGAATCAGATGTCAAGAGGACATCTAGCTCAACCACAAATCCACACAATGTAGCCTTTCTGTCCTCAAGCAGCACTAACAGTGCAACTAGAGCAGTTAATACTGCTTAGGGTGTTAATACTGCTAGCACTCAGGGTGCTGTTGATAGCTCAACAACTGTTGAAAATTTGAGTGATGCTGTGATTTATTCCTTCTTTGCTAGCCAACCAAGTATTCCACAGCTTGATAATGAAGATCTATAACAAATCCATCCTGATGATCTAGAAGAGATGGATTTGAGGTGGAACATTGCTATGCTGACTATGAGGGCAAGAAGATTCCTGAAGAATACTGGAAGGAAGCTGGATATGGACAACAAAGAAAGAATTAGGTTTGACAAGTCCAAGGTGGAGTGTTTCAACTGCCACAAGAGAGGACACTTTGCAAGGGAGTGCAGGACACCCAGGAATCAAGACAGCAGGAACAAGGAGCCTACAAGAAGGACTGTGCCAGTTGAAGAAACTACTTCAAATGCCTTAGTGTCTCAGTGTGATGGCTTTGGCTATGATTGGAGTGACCAAGCAGAAGAAGGTCCAACCAATTTTGCTCTCATGGCTTATTCTTCAACAAGTTCAAGTTCTTCTACAAACTCTGAGGTATCTAATGACTCAAATTGTTGTTCATCTTGTTTAGAATGTGTCAAAAATCTAAAAGAACAAAATGAACAATTAGTTAAAGATTTAAGAACAGCTAGGATAAGTGATGTCTCTTATAAAACAGGTTTAGAATCTGTAGAAGCTAGACTGATAGTCTTTAAAAAAATGAATCTGTGTATGAGGAAGATATAAAACTCTTAAAATGTGAAATCTATTTAAGAGATTTCGATATTACAGAGCTTAAAAGGAAGTTAGAATTGGCTACAAAAGAAAAAGATGAGGTTCAACTTACAGTACAAAAATTTGAAAATTCATCAAAAAGCCTAAGTAAACTTCTAGACAGTCAGATAATGGATAAGTGTAAAACAGGATTAGGGTATAATGCTGTCCCACCTCCCTATACTGGGAATTTTATGCCACCAAAACCTAATTTAGTTTATCCTAGTCTAGATGATTTTGTTGATGTGAATGGGTCTGTTAGTGAGTCAATAGTTGAAAAGCCTACTGTTGAGACTAAGACTTCTAGGAAAGAAAATAGAGCCCCAATTATTGAGGATTGGGTATCTGATAGTGATGAAGAAAATGTGCCTAAAGTTAAAACAGTTGAGATGTTTAATAAACCTAGTTTTGCTAAGATAAACTTTGTTAAGTCTACTAAGCAAGTAAAATCTCCTAGGAAAACAGAGCTGATAAAATAGCAAAAAACCACCTAGTCCTAGAGGGAACAAGAGAAACTAGAACCAACAGATGTCTTAAAAATTAGGGAGTGATTTTGAGATGTTCAACAAAGCTTGTTATGTGTGTGGTAGTTTTGATCATTTGAAGAATGATTGCAATAACTGGTATAATAATGGAAGATTTGCAAAACCAGTTTGGACCAATGTTCAAAGGGAGTGAACAAAACTAATTTCTCTAAATTAAAACCCACTCGTCCAAAAGGAACATGGTTCCAAGGAACAGTTCTTAACCTAGGTTCTGGCATATATTTCTCTTATTACTGCTAGACCAGTTAATACTGTTCAACCAAGAACAGCAGTGAATAATGCAGGACCCATGAAAAATGTTATTAATAATACATATTCAACTGCTAGAAGGCCTTTTAACAAAATAACAGCAGCTAATAACAGTATTTTCACTAAAAAGGTTAATACTGTTAAGGGAACAAGAGTTAATATTGCTAGACCAAAAGCAGTTCTTAGTGCTGTTAAGGGAAACAAGAGAAATGTTGTTAAGGCCTCAGCATGTTGGGTGTGGAGACCAAATCACAAAGTTTTAGACCATGTCTCCAGAAACAATGGTGCATCAATGTCCTTTAAAAGATTTGACTATATTGATGCACAAGGCAGATCCAAGTCATTAATGGCTTGGGTCCCCAAAAGAAACTAATTTTCCTACCATTATGTGCAGGGCAATCCACAGCAAGATTTGAAGGATAAAGGAGTGATTGACAGTGGATGCTCTAGGCACATGACATGAAACATATCCTATCTTACAGATTATGAAGAAATTGATGGAGGATTTGTTGCCTTTGGAGGTAATTCCAAAGGAGGGAAAATTACTAGGAAAGGTAAAATAAGAACTGGTAAATTGGACTTTAAAGATGTGTATTTTGTAAAGGAACTAAAGTTTAACCTCTTCAGTGTCTCACAAATGTGTGACAAGAAGAATAGTGTTCTTTTTACTGATATTAAATGTTTGGTCTGTCTCCAGATTTAAGTTACTGATGAAAATTGTATTGCTAAAAGTTACTAGAAAGGTTACATGTTACAGTGTGATTTAAAGAATGTTGTTTTCAAGGAGGTCTCACTTGTCTGTCTTTGCAAAAGTCCACTAGATAAATCTATTATTGGTTTAGGAGGCTTGGACATGTAAATTTCAAAACAATGAATAAACTGGTAAGGGGAAACCTTGTAAGAGGTTTACCTTCAAAAATTTTTAAAATTAATTAAACCTGTGTTTGTTTCAGAAGGGAAAGCAACACAGAGCTTCTTGTAAGACCAAAACTGTCAGTTCAATCAGCCAACCATTACAAATGTTGCACATGGATTTGTTTGGCCCAACATTTGTAAAGAGTTTAATGAAAAATATGTACTGCCTAGTTGTCACTGATGATTTTAGTAGGTTTAGTTGGGTTTTCTTTTTAGCCACTAAGGATGAAACTAGTGAAATCCTTAAAACATTTATAACAGGAATAGAAAATCTAATAGACCTTAAGGTGAAAGTGATTAGATGTGACAATGAGACTGAATTCAAGAATAGGGTCATGAATCAGTTCTGTAAAATGAAGGGTTCAGAGGGAATTTAGTGTTGCTGGACTTCACAGTGTGTGTTAATAGAAGCAGAGAAAGGAAAAATAGGACACTAATAGAGGCTGCTAGGACTATGCTAGCTGATTTAAAATACCACTACTTTCTTGGTGAAGCAGTTAATTTGCTTGTTATGTCCAAAAATAGTGGTGTTAGTTATCATGCCTCACAACAAGACCCATTATGAACTTTTTCTAGGTAGAAACTTTTCCTTAAAGCTTCATGAGGACCATTTGGGTGTCCTGTTTACAAATCCTTAATACCATAGACCACCTGGTAAATTTGATGGATGGCTGATTGAAGGGTTATTTGTAGGATACTCTACCAATAGCAAAGCATTCAGAGTATTCAACAGTAGAACTAAGATAGTAGAAGAGAACATGCATGTTCAATTTTGTGAGAATACATATAATATTGCAGGAAGTGGACCTAATTGGCCTTTTTAATATAGATGCACTAACAAAATCTATGAACTATAAGCCAGTTGTTGCAGGGAATCAGTCTAATGGTAATGCATGTACAAAAGCATGTGATGATGCAGGTAAAGCTAGAGTGGAGACATTACCTGGCAAAGATTACATACTGCTACCATTATGGATTCAAGATCCACCATTCTCTTCTAATTCAAAGGATTCTTTTGATGCTGGATTCAAACCATCAGGAGAAGAGGAAATGAAGGATGTTGAAGATCCAAGAAATGAAGATAGTGAGGTTTTAAGTACAGAGGAGCCAAGAGTTAATCAAGAGAAGGATGTAAATGTCAACAGCACTAACACTGTTAATAATGTTAGTTTAACTGTTAATGCTGCTGGCATAGAGGATAATGTTGTTGATGACAATATAGTCTATGGATGTGCTGATGATCTAAATATACATGAATTGGAAGATATTGTCTATTCAAATGATGATGAAGATGTTGGTGCAAATGCTGACATGAACAATTTAGATGCATTTATGCTTGTCAATCCTATTCCAACTATAAGAATACACAAAGATCATCCAGTTGAGCAAATTATTAGAGACTTGAATTCACACATCAAACAAGAAGAATGACAAAGAATTTGAAAGAACATGGTTTGTTTAGTTCAGTTCAGCAAAGAACAAACCATAAAGACTTTTAAAATTGTTTGCTTGCTTGTTT
>BQNB010103506.1:2214-19164 GCA_026074375.1 Tanacetum coccineum | reverse complement strand
GCAGTACCTTGACTTTCTACTTAGCAGTACTTTGATCTTTCATTCAGCAGTACTTTGACCTTTTGACTTGCATTTCCCAACAGACACCACCAAAGGTTCGAGTACAAATACTAAGTTCGCAAATCAATCAACCGAGAGGAAACCGTCTTTGTATCCTGTAAGAAAAAACCTTGTTGTGAGATAACCAAATGCATTTCAATCTGAACATACAACATCATCAAAAAATCGGGTTACTCCTAAGGTTGATGAGACGAATGATTTGTCAAAACCAGTCACTTCAAACTCGGTACCCACACCACAAAAATCAAAAATTGTGAAACATGATAATGTGATTGCCCCAGGAATGTTTAGGATTAATCCTTTCAAGCCTTCTAGGGAAGCAAAGTATGTCCCTAACAAAGTTAGAGCGAGCGTTAGGACAAATCCAATCACCGTTTCACAACCTCATGTCGTCAGTAAGAAAGATGTTAATTCTGACTCAAATGGTTTATCTTCTACAGGAGTAGACAACACTGCTAAGACCAGAAGGCCACAGCCTAGGAGCAATACAAAGAATGATAGGGTCCCCTCTGCGTCTAAGAGTAGTTGCAACAAGAATAAAGAAGTTGAAGTAGAAGAACACCATAGGAATTTACTGCTTTCTAAGAATAAGAAACATATGTCATCTGAATGTAAACACGTTAAGCTTGATATTCGGAATGATAAATCTGAAGTTATTTGTGCTATGTGTAAGCAATGTTTAATCACTGCTAATCATGATGTATGTATGCTTAATTATGTGAATGACATGAATTCTCGTGGCAAGAAACAAAAGGCAAATGTTTCAAACACTGAAAATCAAAAGAAACAAAAGCCAAAGGTTATAAAGCCTAAGAAAGTAGGGTCCAACGAAAGACTTGCTTCACCTAAGCCTAGTAAACCTAGATTTTGCCTTAGGTGGTCACCAACTGGAAGATTTTTTGACATTAAAGGAAAAATAATCGCATCCAGTGAATCTGAGAGTCAATCTGACTGCTCTAATGGTGATAATGCTTGTACTTCTAACCCTTCGGAACCTACAATCAAACGGTTTCCAAATTCCACTTCTTTTCTTGGCAGGTTATCCAAATTTGTTTATGGTGCGTCGACTCGGGTTGCTCCAAGCATATGACCGGGAATCTAAAGCTTCTCATCAATTTCGTCTGGAAGTTTTTGGGAACTGTTCGCTTTGGAAATGATCATGTTGCTGCAATTTTGGGTTTCGGTGATCTTCAATGGGGAAATATTTTGATCACCAGGGTTTATTTCGTTGAGGGCTTGGGGCACAATCTGTTCTCGGTTGGGCAGTTCTGTGATTCAGATTTAGAGGTTGCTTTCAGAAGGAACACTTGTTTTGTCAGAAATCTAGAAGGAGTTGATTTGTTAAAAGGAAACCGTTCAACAAACCTTTAACCGATCATCTCCATGAAATGGCCTTCTGCATCCCAATTGTCCTCATGCTCGAGCAACTTCTACCAAGTCATGGTTATGGCATCAACGTTTATCCCACCTTAACTTTGACACCATAAATGACCTTGCCAAAAATGATCTTGTCACCGGTCTTCCAAAATTCAAATATCATAAAGAACATCTTTGTCCCTCATGTGAGCAAGGAAAAAGCAAAAGGGCATCTCACCCACCCAAACCAGTTCCAAATTCTAAGCAGAGGTTACACCTTCTTCATATGGATTTGTGTGGTCCAATGAGAATTGCTAGCATAAATGGAAAGCGATATTTTTGGTGATTGTGACGATTACACACTCTCGTTACACTTGGGTACATTTCTCATACAGATCAAAAGATGAAGCACACAGAAGTAATTAAACCTTCCTTAAGTGAATTAACTGTCCGTTCTTCAGCACCTGTCATCATCATAAGAACCGATAACGACACAAGAATTCAAAATCAAATCCTTAAAGAATAACTTTGATATGTTAGCATCTTCCTCACCAGAGTCTTACTGTCAGAAACACCTCACAAATGGAGTGTGGAACGAAGAAATCGGACATTATTTGAGTGCTGCTAGCATATTGTTGATTTTCTCTCGTGCACCATATTCTTATGGGCTGAATCGATTGCAAATACTGCGGTGCTACACTCAAAACCGCTCATCATATCACTCCGTCAAAAATCAACAAAAACCATACAGCTCATTAACGGCAGAAAACAGGGAGAGCTCCTTTCTACATGTATTCGGGGCTCTCTGATGATCCCAAGACATCTGAAGATATTGGGAAAGGCTGGTGCAAAAGGTGATATTGGCTTTTTCATTGGTTATTTTACTGATTCCTGTGCTTACAGAGTTTACAACCGAAGGACAAAGAAAATCATGGAGACAATGAATGTGACATTTGATGAGCTTTCAGCTATGGCTTTCGAACAAAGCAGTTCAAAACCCGGGCTTCAAAGCATGACTTCTGGACAAATTAATTCAGGACTCGATCTTACTTATGCTCCGTCAACAATAACAACTTAAAAACAAACTAAAGGTGAATTGGATTTACTATTCGAAGCAATGTATGATGATTATATTGGTGGTCAACCGTCATCTGCTCCAAGAACTGCTCCGGCTGCTCAAGCACCTTAAGTTCTTCAAACTCCAACGGCAACTACAACAATAGCAGACACAACACCGACACCAACAAATTCATCCTCTCAAGCTACAAATTTTCCAAATACTTCACATGATGTTGACGAGCTCGAAACACAACAACATGTTCAGCATCAACCCGCAACAATTGCTAACAATGTTCCAAATGCTATGTTCGATGAAAATACGTTTGTAAATCCCTTTGCTACTCCATCCATAAGTAATGTTGAATCTCCATCGAACATGCATACGTTTTACCAACCATACCCTAATGAATATCATTAGACTAAGGATCACCCTCTAGAACAAGTGATAGGAGAACCCTCATGACCAGTTTTGATAAGAAATCAATTAAGAACAGATGGTGGCATGTGCATGTACGCATTAACTGTGAGCACTATGGAACCAAGAAATTTCAAAAAGGCTATGACTGACCCTGCATGGATCAAATCAATGCAAGTAGAGCTTCTTCAATTCAAAAGGCTTGATGTATGGGTGTTAGTTCCTCCTTCAGATAACATAAAACCCCTTACTTTAAAATGGTTATTCAAAAACAAGCATGATGAAGAGAACACGGTTATTCAAAACAAGACTCGCTTAGTTGTGAGAAAGTACCTCAAAGAGGTTAAAAGGATCTTTCGTTATCTTTGGGGAACCGTCAATATGGGTCTCTGGTATACGAAGGATTCTTGTTTTGAACTAACCGGATTTTCATATGCTAATTATACGGGATGTAAAGACACATTCAAAAGTACTTCTGGTGCTTGCATGGAACGCTAAAAAGAAGACGTGTTACGTGTGTAACCTAAGGATTCATCGATGCTGATCATCAAGCCATGCTACAAGTTAAAGAAGGCACTTATGGGTTAAAGCAAGCACTCAAGGGCATGGTAACGAGAATTATCAATGTTTCTCCACAAATCACTTCTTCAACGGCAACAATTGATCCAACGTAGTTTATAAGATGCTTCGGACGATGCCATCTTAGTGGTACGGTCCTATGTTGATGATATTATCTTTTTGGTTTCGACACACCCTAGGTATATCCAAAACGTGTTTTCTGACCTCATGAAAATCCGCTTCGAAATGTCGATGTTGGAGGAAATGACGTTTTTTTTCTTGGTTTACAAGTTAACCAATCCCCCCCGTGGCATCTTCATAAACCAGTCCAACTACGTGTTAGAAATCCTTAAAAAATATGAATGGAAAACTTTGATCCTATTGGTACTCCCAATGGAGATCAAAGACAACTTGACCTTGATCAAAATGGGTCTCCAGTCGATTGCAACAAAATATCGTAGAAGATTGGTTGGCCTAATGTATCATACTCTAGTAGAACCGGACCATGTGTACATGCTACTTGTAATTACTCGGTACCCAAGCTAAGCCAAACGAGAAGCACCTCAAGGAGTTAAAAAGGATCTTTCGTTACCTCTGGGGAACCGTTAATACGTCCTTGTATACAAAGATCTGGTATTGAACTAAACCGGATTTTTCAGATGCTGACAATGCGGGATGTAAAGACACCTTCAAAGAGTACTTCCCGTGGAAGCCCAATTCTAGGCAAAGTTGGTTAGCTGGTTCCTCAATGAAACAAGACTGTAACTGCGCTGTCTACTGCGGAAGCAGAATATGTGCTCTATTCCGTCTTGTTGTGCCCAAGTCCTTTGGATGCGGACACAGTTTTAACGCTACTATGGTTCACTTCATCAAGATTTCCAATCTCTACTGTGAATTCGAAATCAGCCATAGCCTATCCATGCAACCCGGTCCAACACTTCAAGAACAAAACACATTCGCTGTCCGCTAACCATTTATAACGGAACACAGTGGAAATGGGTACTATTGAAACTGTATTTTTTCAAACGAGATTTACCAACGGGCCGAACCTCTTCACCTAAGCACTTTACAGTAGACCGATTCAACTATTTGGTACGTCCGCCTTGGTACCCATTATCTCCTAAAGAACTTGAACGTCCTGGCAAAATCTCGTAATTTTCTTGTATAGATTTTATCAGAAAAACAAATACAAAAATATAAAACCAAGAAAAACAAAATATAAAAATATAAAACCTATAAAAACAAAATACAAAATCAAAAAATTTCAAAAATACAAAAAAGAATCTTCTCCGACATGTCTCTCGACAATCGATAACATTTGCGCACCTAGAAATGTTGATTAATATTAACACAGGTGAATAAATGAAAACTGTCCTTTCATTTTTTTTCCCCTCCCCTAACTACGACTTCTAAGTAAACTGTCCACCTTTAGGACTCGGTCTCCAAAAGAAAGGGAAAATTGATTCATATTATGTCCATTTATCCTAAAACCAACGGGAAGCTCATATCTTCTCGTCTAGAGCAAAGTCATTAAAACATTCAAGTTTTGAATGCTCAAAGAAGTTTTTTAAGGAAAATGTTGGTAATAAGATATATCTCACATATTTTCCTGTTGAGCACAATTTTTTCAAGATATTTTCAAAAAGAAATTTTCAAATTCTTTTTAAAATTGTGTGCTCAACAAACTCCCACTCTAAAGTTTTTCAATCTATTACATAATTGAGGAGATATAATAATAGATTCATTCTGCATCGCACTCCTGTTCTCACCCCAGACTTTGATAGGCTTAAGTGAATTTTCCGGACATTAACTTTTTTAATTCAAACTAATTGTCAAAAATTGTAAACCAATATCAATTTTGAGGGGGAGTATATGATTAAAAATGTGATCAATACGGATTAATAACGGATACGATCTTCAATCTATAAGTGCGTTTCCAAAACTCGCATGTGCAAAACTCTTTCATAATATGGTGCATAATGTAGTAGTGGAGCTTTTTTTTGGTAACTCTGGATAACACTCAATGTGGCGCAAATGTTTCTCAGACACGTATTGATTTTTCATCAAATGGTTTTATGATCTTCATGGCAATATCTCAAATGACCGACCAACAACTGTTATTTCTCAGGTGTTTATAAGCAGTTAAGGTAGTAGTTCGTTCCATGATCCAGCCAGAACCGGAGGGATCTACCCAGGAACACTCCATTAGATAGAGTAGAAGTCCTAGGTATGATTGAAAAAAGGAGTAAAGTGAGAATAAGGGAATAGTGCCGACTGAGATGGAGCTAGTACTGGAACAAACCCAACAAGGTATTAGTCATGAAGTCTCGGTAAGCACTGAAGGGGTTGAAGAATGAAAAAGAATTGTAAGGATAAAGGGTGAAAAGAAAAAAGCCCTCCATACAACCTTATGCAGAAACCGGGTCAATGGATAATCTATCGGTAATCACAAAGATGATCGATATGAAGACAATTCAGCATGGGACCCATGATGCAATGCACACCCTCCTTAAGGCCACTCAGAATCTCTTAAAAGATTTTTGTTTCATTTCTCAACGGAGATCAACACGTTTCTATCGCTTTCTCATTCCAATATCGTTGATATTGAAAAGGTGACAGTCTGCTCCAGCCTCCGATTACCAAATAACAAATGTGCACTTATAGAGTCTATAGAGCCAACGCGATCCATAAAAAATCCACTATCCACAAATTCACAATATACAAAATGTAGTACATCATTATACAACATTTGGTATCATTAAGTCCTACGCATTATCCTTGTGATAATTGCCAGAACATCAGAGTGATACTCTTTAGTATTCACAGTGAAGATGGAAATCCTTCTTGAGCCAACATCAAACAAGCTCTTGGTAGGTGACTTGCGAGATTCTATATGAATCAAACTTGTGTCAACTGGAAAGAAACGATGGTGCGATTCTATATGAATCAAACTTGTTCTAGTAAAATGAATTGACGACTCAATCAGAAAGATAGTAACTATCTGATTCACTCTTACCGTGTTGTCTGCTTTGAGATGCTCCGGTAACGAGAACGGCTAGTGCAGCTACGAAACCCTGTCAAGGAGATTCTTTTGAATTCTACCTGATCACAGGCAGTATTTATACTGATTAACGGGGAACCGTGGTTATTGCAACCGTATTCGATGAAGTGACAAAGACACTTTCGTCCATATATGTTTATCTCTAACCTATACTTGCAGGTTTTCCTGACGGTAGCAGCTTCTACTCCATGACGAGTCTAGATTCAAGACCTCATGCTCAATCCACAAAGATTAATACATGATGAAAGCTCAAACTATCAAAGTCTTCCGCAATCTCTGATGAACAAGCACTTCCTCATAAGAACATTTTGTGGCTCAAGTAATCATGTTAAAATAAAATGTTGAGGGAGAGTGTTAGCAAGCTTTCAAGATCTTGAGCATGAGGGTGGAGACACAAGATCGCAAGGCGGCATAAAGATTCAAGGATAAAGATTTAGATATCTCAGTAGTCAAGACAAATCAAGGCCAAAGACCACGATATCAGTATTTTGTCAAAGAATATCAAGTTAAAGATCAAGATCCAAGATCGCAAGCATGCAAATGGAACTTCAAAAGGAATTCCCAAGAATACAAGGCTCCAAGACTCAAGACGACACAAGAAGGATCCACAATTGAATGACCACCCCTTAGGGGGAGATTGTTAGCCGTGTATTTATTAAAGTGATGGTCATTAAATATTCCCGAGCCTTGTATAAGTAAAACGTAGTTTACGGGAATTTTATTTAAGCTAGTTGGGCCTAGTTGTCGGGCTCAAGCCCATTTGTATTAAGTCCGGCCCAACACAAAGCCTACAAGAATAGTCCACTCTTGTAACTATATAAAGCCCTCTCCAAGTGTGGAGAGGGTGTTGCTTCTCATTTTTATTTTCATGAACAAGTAATCATTTTTCTTTCTTTTTTTACTTTCTTTCTCTAAAATCTATTTTTCTTATTTTTGTGTTTGGTGATGAAAATGATATCCTAACAAACCTCTACCGCTAGGCGCAAGCATTATTCATTACTATCCAAGGGGTCTTTTAAAGGGTTGTGGGGTATAGGTGTAAGATAACATATAATGGAAACGGAAACGGAGGGGATACATTTGGGTGGCTTTGGGTGAATTTAGAGTGGAAGGGTTAGCTAATTATTTATACGAATACACGTTGGTTTGGTTGCTAAGCCAAAGACTCAGACAAGATATACAAACTTTACAAAGCTCTATACCAATATCTTTCTTTTTCTTTTCTTTGACTCTAATATAAACATAACATAAGCAAATGGCAGCCCGTACAAATTTTTTACTTCTTTTTTATATACATTTTCTTTTTCCGTACAATTTTGCCTGCCATTGCTTAAACATATAATACATCATGGAGGTTTTTAAATACACCCCTATACTTGAACTTTTACGTACTCGATTATTTACAATCTAACTAATGACCTGATTTGAGGTGGATCGAAATAAATCTAACAAACATATGGGGGTATTGACTTAACTTTTCTTTCCTATTCTTCTACGAAATAAATACTACCATGAATTCCAATCGTCCCAAAACTATATTTACAAGGACAAGGACTTAGAAATCGTGTACATAAATAACTAACTTAGGTTAAAACAATAATGTACTTAAAGTGAGTACATACAAGGTAGGCTAAGGTGATTTGGATGTAACTATTGGTTTAAGGGTTAACAGTGCTCTTCATTAATAGTCTAGCTTAACCAGAAGATTACAAAAACTATGAAAAAGGACAAGCTCGGAGGGTTATATAAGGGTTGTACTGGGAATCCTACACTAAAAAATCAATGCATGCAAGGGTGGCGGATATATACAATGATCGGAGTGACCATCATAACAATTACAGGTAATTATAAACATGTGTTAATCCTATATCCGTCTTATCAGCAAATCAAATACTTACTATGCGGGTCTCGTAATGCATCACAAAAACAAGTTCTAGAATTTAATATACTACTGGAACACTCATATAATTTAATACCGATAACAATGCTCTAGAAAAGGCGACAAAGACCACATGTACACAACCGTAATGACAGAATAGAAACATATGACTGCGTACTCCTTAACTTGAGAAAGCTAAAGGTATAAACTATCTTAAGCAACAATAATGGATACCCGAATTCCTATAGATCTAAAGGCGAACCTCACATTTTTGGGGTGGAATTCTGAGGGTGTTTGTTCTAACATTCCTATCCTTGAGACGCTATTAATACTCAGTTTTCGTCAATGTGTGTCATAAAACTTCACAAGACCAGGTGTCTCAAAAAGCCTCCTTTTTGAGCGAAATACTCTTTCTTGGTTTTCAAAAGGTATAATTAGTTCCTTAGTGGATCTCCTTGTTATACAAAACCTAAAACAGAGGATAATAAATTAGTAGGACAGGCTCTTTGAAAAGAATACATAAAATTAAACACGAAAATCAATTTTTAGAGTTATGCTACTATATCAAGGCCAATATGTCGTATTCAATTGATCTGAATACGCCGTATGGATCTGCTGAAGGTCAGTATGCCGTATTGATTTTACAGAATACGCTGTATTGTTTGGAAGAATAGATACGTTGTTTAGACTGCAATAATCAATACGTTGTTTGAGTATAAGGTTTGATACGTCGTATCCTAACGGTAGATACGGCCGTAGCATTTGACTACTAGAACAAAGTACTTAGAAGACAATTAAATAATGCGGGAATTTAAAAACATAATTAAACACACAATTAAATTAAATACAAACAGAATTAAATTATACTAATTAAATTAGTCTAAGCTACTTCTAAGTCATCAGGATCAATTTGTTCTAGATCATCTCTTGCAAGTTGAGGAGAGTTGGGCTGACTAGCTAGGAAAGCACAGATCATGGCATCACTAAGGTTATCTCCAGATGTAGAATCACATTGAGTATGAGCAACACTAACTCCATAAGCAGTGTTATCTGCTTCATTCATGCTGCTGTTGCAGTTGCTGTTAGTACTGTTGGATGACACAAAAGAAAAATTTTGTGGATTTTGGCTTGTACATGATGATCCTGTAAATTCAGGTTCATATATCTTCAATTTGTTATACAATTCATCCAAACTGATGGTCTCAATTTCCTCTTTGTTCCTCCAGATCAAAGCACAAGTCTTCCATTCAGATGGAAGACTTCTCAATAGTTTTAAGTTTATGTCCTCTTGTGTAATAACTTCACCTTGGATCTCCAACTGACTAATAAGTTTTTGCAACCTGTCAAAAGTTTGATCCATTATTTCTGAGCTTGATCCTGAAAAGTTCTCATATTGTTGCTTGAGTAGAGTTCTCTGAACTTTCTTGGATTCCTTGTTTCCTCCATACCTCTTCTCTATGGCTTCCATGAGTAGTTTTGCATCTTTGTATGAATGAAACTTCAGTTGATCCTTATTTGGGAGTGCCATCAACAGAGTTCCTCTAGCTTTCATCTCATTCCTCCTGTCCTGCTTTTCTTCTGCAGTAGTAGGTTCATATTCCTGCTCAGTTTCTCCAACAGTTCTCTTCAGC
Source organism: Tanacetum coccineum (assembly GCA_026074375.1). Classification (NCBI taxonomy): domain Eukaryota; kingdom Viridiplantae; phylum Streptophyta; class Magnoliopsida; order Asterales; family Asteraceae; genus Tanacetum; species Tanacetum coccineum. Next base: position 9,145 of record BQNB010103506.1, on the reverse strand, counting down.
ACTTTGTTACCATTCAGAATTACTTCCCAGAGGGAGTAATCAGTCATGAGAAAGTATTGTTCTATCCTCATTAACCAGAGATCATAATCCCCTGGGTTGAGGATAGGGAGTCTTGCAGTCAGAGTTGTAGAAGTAGTTCCTGCCTCCATCTTATCACTAAGAATTAGATCTATTATGTTTTGTTGGTTTCTTCTTATTCAAAGCTTCACAATAAGCTTTGATGCCACTTGTGGATCCCAATGAACAGATCTTAAACTCCTTAGCTTGATGTAAGGTTTAGTATCCTTGGATAAATCCAAAGGCACTAAGACTGAAACTTTGAGAGTATGATATAAATTATGCGGAATCTAGTTTATACCACTAAGAAGAATAAAAGTAATATATGTATGACAAACAGAATTACAATCAAAACAATAAGCTCCAATATATTAATACGAACACTCTTTGATAGTGTTAGGGTTTACAACCTTGAAGCTATGATAATGACTCGTTTTTGATACTTCTAAAACCATAACCTAGGATCTCCTTTTATACATCAAGGAGTCATTTACAAGATAACTACAAATCTTCTAAAATTCTATAAGATATCAACATATCTTCTAACTATATAAGATATACACAGAATAAGTCCATACATATCACCAAACGCGTTTAACTCTTCATCAGTACTAATCTTCATGCAGCAGTGTTAAGTTCTCTTCAGCAGTATTAAGTTAGTACTGGCAGTACTAACTTTTACTCTAGCAGTACTAACCAGTTAGTACTGGTAGTTATAATCTCAGCAGTACAAACTTTTTGACTTGGCAGTACTAAGTTGAACCAGCAGTATAAACTTTGTAGAAGCCCTTAATTCCCAACAATCCTCCCCTAAACTTGTGATTTACCTCCAAATCATCAAGTTTCTTGAATTAAACCTTTCTGAGCTGAGAGGATGCTTCCAAACACCTTACTGCCTTGGTCTGTTTGCTAGTATGAAGATTTTCCTTAAAAGCTCATTTGCCATCTCTGAATATTCATCCACTTTTAGCTTGTTACACAGCATTAAAGTCATAAGTGCTCTTCTCAGTGGATAATCTTTCTCAACCAACATAAAAATATCATGTCCTCTCTCTATAGACACATGATGAACACCGCATGTATCATATAACTTCCATGTCAATAGATCATGCATATATCTTTGAATCTTCCATAGAGTATCATTTTCACCTAGTTCAAATAACCTCTTCAATTCAACCCACAATTCTTTTACTTTATCATCTATAAGTTATGTTGAGTTGAATCTTTCATAAACTAGACTCCATAGTTTGACTAGATCACCCCTGTCAAAATTCTTAAGCATATCTTCAAAAACCTAATATACCTTTGTGTAATTTCCTACTCTGATGATTTTCCAAAACTTTATAGTGTCTTTAGAGTAGACTTCCTGGTCAATGATATGGTACTTGGTTTGCAAAGCTTCAACATTCATTCCTTCTTCTGGAACTATAATAATCAATTGTTGTAGCTGTTCTTGAGATAGTTCATCTGCTTTTGGTTCTTCATCTGATTGTTCTTGAACTGACCCTGAAGCTTCTCTAATCTTTTGTCTTTTATCAGGCTCTTCTAAACTTTCTTGACCTGCTCTTTTTATTCTCTTATCGTCTAACTCAGAATCTATAGGCATAAAAGATTGTACCATCCTCATGGTAGTTTCAAAGATTTCTTTAACCTGCTCAGTAGAAAGTGACTTCAATGTAACCTCCTTCTTTGTTCTTGATGTAAGTTGACATGTAATCCTTTTGTTGAGCAGGAGTGATTGGCTTGTTTCTCTTAGCTTTAGCTCTTTGTTGAGCTAAGAACTTCTTTCTTTGATTAACAAGTTACACAAGCTTTCTTAGTAAATCTTCTTCACTATACTTTTCACCTGCTTGTAACTATTGAACTAAATCTTCATCTGCTGCAACTCTAGCCAATATATCATCCCATTCAGCATCTGTAAAACCCTGAGCTGCTTGATGCACTTGAGCCATTCTCTGCCCTTCCGATTCATCCAGTTCTTCTTGTATTCTCACAGCTGCTTCATAATCAAGCCTCTATTGTTCTTGTTCTTCATTAAACTTTGCTTCTTGTTCAGCATTAAATCTGGCTTGTTCTTCCTCATGCAACTTCTGAGCTAATCGCCTTGTTCTTCCTCAGCAACTTCTGAGCTAATTTTATCAATATCATTTGTATTTAAACTCTCTTTTTGATTTCTTTGGTGGCTCAGACTCTTGCATAAAAAAGTTTGCCTTTATCCTTTGTTTGTACTGGTGAAGGAAATATTGATTTCAACTCTTAAGCCATACCAAGCAGTATAACCCATCCACTGGTGTACTAACTACAGCCCATACCAGCAGTACTAACCAATTCCACTGGCGTATAAACTGTTCTACTTCTAGTATTAAGTATGGATATGTTTTCAAATACTCCCCTTCTTATTCTAGCTGCATCGCAAAGAACATTAGCCTGTCTATTTGAAACTCCTAATGCTCTTCAGGTTGATCATCTAACATGTGTATCATCAAACTCCTCCTGATCTGCAACCTGGAAGAAACAATGATTTGACAGCATCTAAATCCATATCTTTAATCAGACTTCTCTCCTGTTTGGAAGAATCCTCCTCATCTTCTTCATCATCAGAAACCATAATTTTGGCTCTCCTTCTAGCTTGGCTTGTCTTGACAGTCTTTTCTAACTTTATCACTTTCAGGATAAGCTTGGTGTTTAAGCTATTACCATTATACTTTTTGTTTGCTTTAAATCTTCCTCCAAACTTGCTACTTTTATTGACAATTTGGTACAAAGAACTATCAATTCATTTAGTGTTAAACTACCCTCATCACTTCCAAGTGAATGAACTCTTGGGATAGGTGAATCATGGGGGCATTGGAGCAGCATGGGTTGTTTGCAGAGATGGTGATGAAGTTGGTGGTTTTGAGGTGGATGGAGCACTAGTGGGTGTATGATAGGACTCAACTGGGATTGTTGATCCTTCACCCTGTACATTCTGACCTTGAATAAGTTATATTATCTTGTGTTGTTGATCTGAGAAGTAACACGCCCCGGACCCTTATTCCGCTGCGACTCAATTTGGGGGTGTTACAATGAGCAATATAAATTCTTTTATGGTGTAGAAGCAATCTCTTGTGCTTGTTCAAAAAGATTTATATATATCTTGAATACATCAAAAACTTTGTCTTACTGTCCAAGTTTTTCACCATGGCCTCAAAAATCAATTTAGAAAAATTAAAGGTTCTGTTTGTGGCCAAGCAAATTATAGTAGTTGCTATATTGCTACTAAACTGTTCCCAAGCAGTTTTCTTAGAACTTAAGCAGTGAAGGATGGTATGAATTAACAATTTCTACCAAGGGGAAAAGTGTCCCTTTTGAAAAGTTAAGCTGTCAGAGTTGGACACATACCCTATAAGAGCAAGTTGCTCAAAAATTTTAGCATTAGGTAAAGTGTTAATACCATCAAAATCTTCAAGCTTGAGATGTCTTCTAATAGTGGCCTCAGAAACAACCTTGACTTTCTCATCAATAGAAACAACCTTGACTTTCTCATCAATGGTAGCGGTTATTTCCATCTTTCCATTCTCAGGTGTGCTTGCAGAAGCAGTTTGCCAAAACTGTTCTATGAGAGAGACATAGATAGTTGGACTTTTAGTGAGGGCATACTTAATGTGACTTGTAGAGAGAAAATCAATTATTTGATGAAATCCTTCACTTCCTTCAGACTTTTATAAGTAGGCAACCATGTTGTGCTTGTCGCAGAAATCCAAATTCGCCATTTGTTGAAGAGAAGTTTGATTAGGGTTCTGGGATTTGTTAGTTTATGAGAGTGCGTGAGCTTGGCAAAGTTAATTGAGATTATGTAGATAGCACTTAGGGTTTTGATTCGACCGACTTAATAAAATTGAATCTTTTTCTCAAAGAAAACTTATATGAGAAAGAAAAATCAAGAAATATCCAAATTATAGACCCCTATAGGCGAAGTTGTTCGCGGAAATATCTCAACGGCTATTGATTAATTAAGAAATTCTGTTATGCCCCAAACAATATTAACGGTAACACAGCAGTACTAATATTAGCCTACCAGTACTAAGTAATGCCCATCAGTACTAAGTAATGCGTAGCAGTAGGCGAAGTTGTTCGCGGAAATATCTCAACGGCTATTGATTAATTAAGAAAATTCTGTTATGCCCCAAACAATATTAACGGTAACACATCAGTACTAATATTAGCCTACCAGTACCAAGTAATGCCCAGCAGTACTAAGTAATGCGTAACAGTATTAACTGTTGAGACACCAGGTTTAACCTCAATTATGTTCCAAAAAGTATTTCCATCACCAATCTTGATTCTCACAAGCTCTCTTTCTATTTTTGTTCTTACTTTATCTCTCAATTCTTTTTGCTCACTAAATCACTCTTTTCTATTTGTATTCATACATCTCTCTTTCTGTTTTTCAACTCACAACATCTCTCTTTTCTTTTTTGCTCACCAAATCACTCTTTTCTGTTTGTATTCACACATCTCTCTTTCTGTTTTTCAACTCATAACATTTCTCTTTTCTTTTTGCTCACCAAATCTGATAATTTTGTACAAAGTTCCATCAATTCCAATAGTTTCATACTGTCCTCCCCACTTCTAAGTGTGTAAAATCTTAAGAGAAGTGGATCATTGGACTGTTTAGATGTCGTCTCAAACCTATTTTGAGCATCTACACCCCCCAATATGGTATCTTGGCACCTGGGACCACTACCTGAATCAGTTCCCTAAGGATTTGACTCATTAAGTGTTGCCATGGATTGGGTCCTATTGTTGTTACCATTGTCCTGCTCTGCATCTAAGCTAGAAGCAGTAGTGGTAGCCCTTTCCATTCTGTCTTCTCACTCCTTATAGACAGTCTTATCTGCAACAATATTTAATAGGTCTACTAGACTAAGATATCTCAGTGGTCCTTATGGCTTTCCTAGGTTTGTGGGTCCTTTTGGGTTGATATGATGATGGAACAATGATTGGTATCTTTATTGTAGAGTTGAGCAAATAAGGATGTGGGTTGGGGATCAGTGGGTTGTCCTGACCCTTCATCCATATCTACTTGATGTTTCAATCACTTTCATTCAATCTTAATTGACCTCCCCCCATGTAATAATTCAAGGGTTAAAAATTTGCTTAGCAGTTGTAACTCTAATTATATCCTAGCAGTACTAACTTTTGCCTGGTAGTACTAATTTTCTGCCTAGCAGTATTAACCTTACAACTACCAGTTTTAACTTCAAACCTCATCAATCATAACTCCAATAAATTTTAGCTTCAAAGATTGAGTAATCCAATGCTAGCAATTAAAAAGTTAAACATGCTAACATCAAATGCCTTTGTGAAAAGATCTACAACATTGTGGTCTGTGTAAATCTTGATCACTTGAATCAACTTCTTCTCATAAGAATCTCTAATGAAATGGTGCCTAATCTCTATGTGCTTGGTTTTAGAGTGAAACACTATATTCTTCACAATACAGATTGTACTTTCATTATCAATGTAAATCTTGGTGTTCATGAAATTGAACCCATAATCAAGCATTTGATTTTGAATCCATAACACCTGTCCACAGCAATTAGCAGCAACAACATACTCTGCCTTAGTAGTAGAATTGGCAACTATAGTTTGCTTTTTACATTGCCATGAAATCAACCTTTTGCCAACAAGTTAAATGGTGAATCCCTAGGATACCAAAGTCCCAATTTAGGTTGACCTTTCAAGTATCTAAAGATTCTCTTCACAGCATGAAGATGTGAGACTTTAGGAGTAACTTGGAACCTTGCACAAGCACAAACAGCAAACATTATGTCAGGCCTAGAAGCTGTCAAATACATCAATGATCCAATCATTGATCTGTATAAGTGAACATCCACATCCTCAGCTTCTTCATCCTTGAGCAATGCCTTGTTAGTCTCAATTGGAGTGCTTGCTGTCTTAACTGAGGAGAAATCAAATTTCTTTAATATATCAGCCACATACTTGTCTTGGCTGATGAAGATACCATCATCTCTCTGCATGACCTGCAACCCTAAGAAGAAAGTGAGCTCCCCCATAGAACTCATTTGAAACTTCTTGTGCATCAAACCTTCAAACTCTATACATAAAGACTTCTTAGTAGACCCAAAGATGATGTCATCTACATACACCTGTACTAACAGGATATCACCTTTGCTCTTCTTGATAAACAAAGTCTTATCTATAACCCCTCTTCTAAATCCATTTTCTAATAAGTAGGTAGACAAAGTCTCATACCAGGCTCTAGGAGCTTGATGTAGACCATATAAAGCTTTTTCTACCTTATACACTTTATCAGGGAACTGTGGATCTTCAAAACCAGGAGGTTGGCAGACATACACCTCCTCTTCAATAGTACCATATAAAAAGGCACTCTTCACATCCATCTGGTACACAATAAACCCCATAAATGATGCATAGGCCAAAAATAACCTGATTGCTTCTATCCTAGCAACAGGAGCAAAAACCTCATCATAATCAATTCCTTCTTCTTGGGTGTAACCTTGTGCAACCAGTCTTGCCTTGTTTCTGACTACTATCCCTCTCTCATCTTTCTTGTTTCTATAGACCCATTTTGTTCCAATGGCATGCTTGCCTTTGGGTAAATCAACCAATCTCCAAACCTTCTGCAAACTAAACTGTAGCAACTCATCTTGCATTGCCTCTATCCAGCTTGGGTCTTGCAAAGCTTGTGTCACCTTCTTGGGTTTGATTTGTGAGAGAAAACATGCAACTAAGCAGTTTTGATAATCTTTATGATTTGTTCTCCTCTGCTTTTTGATGTAACTGACCATAGCATGTTCTTCAGAAATCTTGGTCATCCCCCTTGTTTGAGTAGCTGAATTTATGTCTC
>BQNB010103505.1:4350-24021 GCA_026074375.1 Tanacetum coccineum | reverse complement strand
TCAAACTGATTTTAGTTTTGAGTAAAGGATTTATATTATCCTAAAATATTAAGCTATCCCATCATAACATAAGCCATACCAAATAAGCAATAAGCTAGAAAAAAGATAAAAGAAAATTGGAAAATTAAAGAGAGAAAGTAGAGAAAGAAACAAAAGATAGAATATTAGATTAGAGAGAAAGAGAGAGTGGTGGATGATTACACACACATACAAAATGTAAGAAATGGCAACCAACACCCTCTCCATGTGTAGAGAGGGTCCTATTTATACCCTAAGGACACCATAGGCTCATTGGATTTCTAACTTGGGTCGGGCTTGCCTTATCTTGGGATTTGAGCCTGAAACACGAACAATAATAGATTACAATCCAAGCCCGTTAATCCCGAATAGCCTATTACTTAACAAGACTAATGACGACTAATAAGACCGATAACATTCTTGTTCGACTTAAATAAAATTAAGGCTAACAATCTCCCCCGATGTTGAGGTCTTCTTTGATCTCCCCAACATTGACGTTCTTAATGGAGGTTATCTTGATTTAACTTTATCTTCCCTAATGTTGAAGATATGACGTTTGAGCTTTTACCTTCTTTGGTATTGTCTTTGTCTTTTCTTGTTTGTAATGGCTCTGTTCATTCATGCTTTAGACGACCGATGACATTCTTTTGGTGTCATTTATGTGATCTTAATCTTGAGCCTTCATCTTTTGACATTGAGTTCTTGAGATCTTTCATCTTGCATCATCTCCTTGACTTGAATCATCTTGAGTTGACTTTCTTGATCATCTTGTACTCTTGAACTACATACTCATACTTATTGCATTCTTGTTTAACCTATATGATCATAAGGCTAACAATCTCCCCAAAATATGATTCTTGATTTAACTTTAAAGATCTTTGAGGAAGTTTAGGATCAACACTCTTGATGCTAAATGATTGACTTTTAGAGCTCGAGTATGAGTATGTGGTAATAAATCCGACTTCGTTGGTACATGGTTGCAACACTGACGTTTGAATCTGCATTTAAAAGGTTAATGATAAACAACAGATATGGACGAAAGTATCTTTGTCACTTCGTCGAATACGGTTGCAATAACCACGGTTCCCCATTAATCAGTATAAATATTGTCTGTGATTAGATAGAATTCATATGAATCTTCTTGACAGAGTTTCGCAGTTGTACTAGCCGTTCTCGTTACCAGAGCGTCCCAAAGCAGACAACACGGTAAGAGTGAATCAGATAGTTACTATCTTTCTGATTAAGTCGTCAATGCATATACTGGACCAAATTGATATCCAGTTATCACAAGTTTGATTCATATAGAATCTTACAAGTCACCTACCAAGAGCTTGTTTGATGTTGGCTCAAGCAGGATTTCCATCTTCATTGTGAATACTTAAGTATTACTCAGATGTTCTGGCAAGATCTCAAGGATAATGCGTAGGACTCTTTGTTACAAGGATAATGCGTAGGACTCTTTGTTACAACTTATGAACTTTATGGTGTTCAACACGTGTATTTTGACATTATGTCCTAATGAGATTTATAATTTGATCTCTTCTGGCTCTACACTAGATTTGTGCGCTTTGGTTTTAGTAATCAGAGGCTGGAGCAGACTGCCACCTATTCAATATCAATAATCTCGGAGTGAGATGTCAATAGATAACGTATGTATCTCCGTGACAAATGAGACAAGTTTCTTTTAAGAGAAACTCGAATGGCTGGGAAGGGTTGTACATTGCATCACTAGGTCTATGATGTCATTCTTGAATACCAACAATCATCTTTGTGATTTTGATAGATTATGGATTGGCTTGGTTTCTGCCTAGGGTGTTTGGAGGGTTGCTTTGTTTTCACCCTTTATCTATACATTTCTTTTTCATTCTTCAACCCCTTCAATGCTTACCAAGACATCATTACTAACACCTTGTTGTGATTGTTCCAGTGTTAGCTCAATCTTAGTCGGCATTTTCTTCCTTATACTCATTCTTCTCTATCATACTCTAAGGACTGCCTTTTTCTAATATGGATTGTCCTTGGGTAGATATAAAAAAAATACCTCCAGTTTTGGTTGGATCGTAGGACTTTTCCTAAACCTAACCAACCTTATGACTTCAAAATCGTCGTGAAATTAATAGGTTGTTGGGTATAGAGATCGAACCATAAAACCATTTTCTGACATTGTCATTTTGAAATATTCCCCCTACACATGTGCTTCGAGATTAGAAATTGTTTAGACCCATTAAAAAGGGGGGGGGGAAGAGTTGCATTAGTGTCTTAAAATATCACATTCTATCTATATGATATTTTAATATACTCATTTTATCCCCTTATTTTAAATAATAAAATATTTAGTATTTGAAATACCAATTGATTAAAATTTGACATGAAAAATTACATGGGGAGAAAAATTATACCACGATATTGCATGAATTCATTTTTTAGATTGCTCCCCTTCAACAGTATATGTAGGATACCAATATTTATTAAAACTTGACATTGGAATGACAAAAATTGATATGACTCCACATAATGGTGAAGACGAAGTGAGATGCCTTAGTGAACAAGTGTATATTATTTAATTGGACATTAGTTTCACATTTTAATTTCACAAAATGTGTTTGGATACATAAAATTGACATTTATGAAATGTACCCAACATATTAAAAGGCTTTGGTTTTAAAAAGCTCCCCCTCAGAAATCGATCCACATAAAATAACATTGTACGTACTATAATTCTTTAAAACTTATTCGAGGACAGGTGAGTGTTGAACACACAATTTTAACAAATACCACTTTTTATGGAAAGATACCACAACTTATATTGTGGACAATTTGACATTGAAAGTTCTTTTTGAAAAATTATGTTCAATGATTTTTAAAAACACATGATAGAAGACTTCTCTTCTATTTTTAGAGTAAGCGCACTGAAGCGTACACTTCCCCTATTCGTTCGGGTCCGTTATGCACTGCAAAATGTACATAAGTCATAGAGAAAAATTTAGAAATGACTGTTTGAAAAACCATTTGAAACTCCTTGCTCAAACTTCATTTACACGCCAGTGTCGATGTAATAAACATTTCTAGTAAGTAAATGTTATCGATTCCAAAAGACATGTCGAGAAGATTCTTTTTGGTATTTTAAAAAAAAATTGATTTTATATTTTGTTTTTCTAGGTTTTATATTTTTCTATTTTCTTTTTGTTGGTTTTAAATTTTTGTATTGTTTTTCAAAATTTTTTATAAATCAAAAATAAAGAGAGAAGAAAAATATTTACAAATTGATGTTTGATGGATCAAGCGCTGATTCATTTGCCAAAACCTCCAGTTCATCTGGAGTCAAACATCTCATACCGAGTCATCTGACGAGATACTTAAACCTATCTTCCGATAAAGCTTTAGTAAATAAGTCAGCTTAACTGGTATATCAGTTCTGACAAGAATTAATTCAACATATACCCCTTTTCAACATGTTCTTTATGAAGTGATTATCTGTCATCGATGTGCTTGGTTCGAGGAATGTTGGACTGGATTGCACGAGATGGCTATTGGCTGCCTTTTGAGTCCAACAATACATAGGTATTTTATCAAAAGTTGAAGCCCATAATCTTAGTATGAGTGAGTTCTCAACCATTGAACTTGAGCGCAACACGCAGATAAAGACACATACTCGGCTTCTGCTGAAGACATTGAAGTGCAGTCCTGCTTTTTGACGCCGGCTGGACTAACTTATCACCTCCTATAAATTTTATGCACCGATGTGCTATTATGTGAGCGAGACAGACCGCGTGATCCGAATCTGAAAAAGCATTTTGTTCGAAACCGGTATCATTCAGATACAGAGAACCCATGTTAATGGACGTATTTAAAGGTACCGAAAGTCGCTTACAGCTGTGTAGATTGTTATCAGTTCCGGTTTCGGGCTTGATAACGAGCAATATATCATGTAGCTATGAACAATATTGGTCTAATTGCTGTTAGGCTACATGTGTGCTCTGACTCTGCTATGATATTTTGTTGGTCGACCGGGAGTACCATCAAGTCAGCATCTAGGTGTTCTTATAGCCATTGGGTACAATGCTATCACATGAGGTATACTGCTTTTTACAGTATCTCTTGAGCATACTAAACTTGGTTTATAAAGATACTTAAGGGGATTGGTGGATCTGAATTCCTAAAATTAATTTAGCTCCCCAATCATTGGACATATCAAAACTTGTTGTGCGATTGGGGCGCGGAGAGTCGGGGAGGGGGAGGGGGGGCGGAGATTTGTTTTTTCAAATCTTTTGAACTGTTTTGGGTTTGTAGAAACAAAAATAATGTCATCAACGTAAATTTGCACAAGCAATATGTCTTCCCCATGTTTAGCTATGAACAAAGTTGGATCAATAAAACCCTTTGAGAATCCTTTGGATACTAGGCAATTAGAGAGTCCATCATACCACGCTCTTGGTGCTTGTTTGAGACCATATAATGTTTTCTTGAGACGGTAAACTTGGTCAGGATGATATGGGTCAACAAATCCATTTGGCTGGTTTACGTACACTTCTTCCTTTAGTAGACCGTAAAGAAATGTTGTTTTGACGTCCATCTGGTATACGATAAATGATTTGTATGCAGCGTATGCAATGAACAACCGGACAGCCTCCAACCAAGCAACTGGTGCAAATGACTCTTCAAAATCAATTCCTTCCTTTTGAGCATATCCCTTAGCTACAAGACAAGATTTGTTGCGAATAACAGTATTTTCCTCATCACGTTTGTTTTTTCAGAGCCACTTTAAGTTTATGACATTTTTGCAAAGTGGTCTGTTGACTAATTCCCATACATCTAATCGATCAAACTGGTGAAGTTCTTCCTGCATTGATTCAATCCATGCAGAATCAGCCATGGCTTTTTTGATGTTCTTCGATTTGGTTCGACTTACGGTAAGTGCAAACATACATATCTCGCCATCTGTTTCTAGCTGAAGTCTTGTTCTAATTGATTGAGAAGGATTTCCAATGACTTGTTCTAACAGGTGATCTTTTGTCCAATGTTGTCTAGAAGGATAGTGTTGATAGAATGTATGCATGTTTAATCAACATGACAAGACGATGTCTCCCCTCGTTCTCGTACCGGTGTACTAAAGATGTTAATAAATTCATCGTCGTCACCTTATGCATATTCGGTATTGGTGTCCGCTTGAATAATGTTCTCAGGGGCAGTGACAGTTGGTACTTGAGTTGGTGCTTGATTTGTAGTTTGAGGTGTTGTATGAATGTTCAATGGAGGTTCAGCTGCAACAACGGTTGTTGTAGAAGAGTGAGTTATGTTTTGATCTTGACGTTTATCAGGAGCATCAGCAGTATGTACAGCGGAAGACTTTGACACAACTAGAGTAGATCCATTAAGTAATTCATTGAATATCGGACTATATAGCAATTCCAACTCATTTGACGTTGTTACTGTCTTAGCTACTTGAGGAACATTTTCTTGACTTTGGGGATCGGGACTTAAACTTTCTTGTTTAAGTACCGTAGTCGAACATTGTGGAACGAGGTCAGAATTGACGTGATCTGACGCCATATGAGGAAATTCGTCAAAGTTAACATGAATGGTTTCAATTATTATTCTTGTTCTCTTGTTAAATACCCTGTAGGCTCTTGACTGGGTAGAATACCCTACAAATATACATGTATCACCTTTTTCCTTCATCTTATCAAGATTTTCACCATCTCTGATGATGTAACAAAGAGAGCTAAAAATGTGAAAGAACTTAAGTGATGATTTTCGGGCATTGATGATGTGGTAAGGTGTTTTCTTATGTAGAGGAATTATAAGTGAATGGTTTTGAGTAAAATAAGCCGTTGCAATTGCTTCAACCCAGAAGAACAATGGAACTTTAGCGGCGCTTAGCATTGTTCGAGCAGCCTCAACAAGAGTACGGTTTCGTCTTTCTACAACGCCATTTTGTTCAGGTGTTCCAGCAGTTGATGTTTCGTGTCTTATACCCTCTTTTGCAAAGTATGCATGAAGAGTTTTATTCAAATTATGTACCTTTGTCAGTTTGAACTGTTCTAACTTGAGCATGAAGTCCTCTTTGGACAAGTGTGAGGAAACATGAGAACTGCAAGTGTTTCATCTTTAGACCTCAAGAAGTGAGTCCAAGTGTATCTGGAGTAGTCATTAATAATTACGAGAACATATTTCTTTCCATTAATGCTTTCTACCCGCATAGGACCACATAAGTCCATGTATAGAAGTTGTAACCGTCGTTTGGAACTCAGGGTAGTCTTAGTGTGAAAAGACTTTCTTTTTGCTTTCCCCAACTCACAAGAAGAACAAAGATGATCTTTGACGAATTTTAATTTTGGAAGGCCAGTGACAATATTATTCTTCAAAAGCAAGTTTACTGGTGTGATTTTAGATGAGAGAGCGGACGATGCCAAACCATGATTGAGATGATGTGCTTTGGCCATTAGCAAATGTTAGATGGTGAGATGTTGTGTCCTTGAGATTATTGAATACAAATCCGTGCCATGAGAACCTGTGAGAGATCATTTCCCATAAACACGGATATAAATGTAGAATTTTCCGAAAAAGTAACTTCTAAATCCGCATCACAGAATTGACCGACGGAGCTAAATTGTGATTTAGCCCTTAGACGTAATAAACCCTTTTGATAGTAATAGTTCCTTGAACCAAATCTCCATAACCAAGAATCGGTGCAATTTGATCATTTCCAAAAATTAAACCATTCCTAGAAATTTCTCCACAAAATTAGTTAGAAGTTTGAGATTTCCGGTCATGTGCTTTGGCACCCAGAGTCGACGATGAATAGATATATCTCTACGAGCTTTATGCAATGGCTCAGCATCAAATATGGGTCTAGAATTTTTAGCAGAATCTAGAGTAACCTCTTGAATCTGTGCCATGTACATATAATATGCTTCCAATTCCTGATCATCAGACTCATCATCAGTATCATCCTTCCAATCAGCTTGCTCTGTATTCAACTGAACTCTAGCTTCCTCTTGCTTATACAATAACATCTTTTCTTTGTGATAAGCTGCATCCTTTACTCGTTTCGGTTTCTGACATTCCCTTGATATATGCCCATATTCCTTGCAGTTATAACACTGAATCCTAGACTTCTACACAACTTGAGTACCTAAAAAAAAAAAAAAAAAAAATTATCCCTTAGTCCCCAGCAACATTAATTCCCTCTGATTATCATACCCAGTTCCTTTGTTGATTCTTAGAGAATTATCTTGATTAGCTCTACTGGTGTTTGATGAAGTTTAAAGGTTGTTGCTGGTAGGTTTGTAGATTATCTTTAACGACCCCCCCCCCCCCCCCCCCCCCCACCCCCCCCCCCCCCCACCCCCCCCCCCCCCCCCCCCCCCTCCCCCATGCTGAGAAATTAAAGCCATAAGTTTGTCAATTTCCTTTTCCTTTGACATTTCATCATCGTCAGTAACCCTAGCAGGTTCTTGATCATAAATAGGAGCAAAAGAGTTGACAACTGCTTTTCCTCTATTTCTTGTAGATTGTTGTGATCTGGTGTTGGAATATTGATTGTTTTAAGTAGGATGGTTTTGAGGATTGTAAACTGGTCGTTGTTGAGCAACAAGTGCAAGTGGATTAGCAGTACGTGCTAGTCTTTCAGCTCTTATCTCGTTGACTTCATTCTGGTGTTGCTTCAGGATGTCATAAAGTTTGTGATAGGAGACAGTCTTTAGCTCTTGACTCTGCTTAACAAGTGTCACAAACCTTTGCCATTCTGGTTGTAGTTGAAGTTTTTTAAAGGGGATAAAAAAATCTGGAAATTCACTTGATGATTTGTAACATCACACTAATTTCTGACAAGCTAATTCATCATCTTTTAGAACCTTGAGTAATACGATTCAAGTGACCATCTGATGATGTGAATTTTCCAAACTCCCAATACAAATTGGTTTTAAGATCTTGAACAGTTAATTGATTCACCTTGTTTCAACCTTTCAATGGCTTTCCACATTTTCCTATGCTTAGACAAGCAACAACTATGGGAGAGATATCGTTATTATCCCTGTGAGAATTGATATGAACTCGGCTTCAGCTTCAGAATTCAGTTGATCGAGTATGTCTTGTGAAACTTTCATATAGTCTCCTTACCCTTTTGTAGTTGTTTCAGAAAATACATTCTGCTAATGGATTGTCTTTCTCAGTCCATTTAAAATTGTATGGTGGTTTTGGTGATAATTGTGGATGTGTAAATGTTAGGTTTGGTGTCAATGTAGCTCTTTGATTCTGGATTTCACTAACGTATTACCCAGTGCTATCATTGGTGGACATCTTTGCCACCTTAGCTTCACATATAATCACACTGTGTTTTCTGGTTACTTTGTCGACGTCAATAAAATATTTATATTTTTTTTGGTGGTAGGTACGCGTTTGTTTTCACATTGGCAAACACATTATATTCAACATCGTTGTGTACCTGTTCCATCGGCTCAGTATCAGTTCCTCAGTCTGCAGTAGGAACCTCCTGGATCTTTGCCATAAACGGTAATGTGCTTCCAATTCTTGTTCATCAATCTCCACATCTGTGTCCCCTAGCCAATCAACTTGCTCTACTTGTAATGGAACACCTTTCTCAGCTTGTTTGCACAGCAACATCTTTTCCTTGTGATACGTTGAGTCTTTTACCCTTTTTGGTTTCCTGCATTCCTTAGCGAAATGACCAAATTCCTTGCAATTGAAACACTATATCCCAGTCTGCTGCACTACCTGACTGCCTACATATAACACCCCGTGTTTTAGGGTCATTGACGTCGTCAATAAATTCACTATGTATTTTTAGTATTGTACGCGTTTGCTTTTAATCGTAAACGTTAAGTTAAATCGCGTAAGCTAAAAATTATCGTTCAATGTAAACGGGCATCAAACAATTAAAAGTTTACATCAAGCAAGTATTAAATAATTATTTTGAGAATAATTATGGTCTTTGTTCATTTTATTTTATTGGTTATGTAAAGTGTGTACGTTTCGCGATAAAATTACGTTTAGGCATACCCAGAATCATATTAATTAATCTACCCTTCAACAAATACTTACTTTTATACCCAATACTCAAAGTTTATTAAACATTACCCATGTTAATATTGTTAGTCATATTGTTCATGAAAATAAACTAACTTAGGCCTATGCATTACAAGTTATACATCTACACATTTTATAAATGACTTTAAACTTCAAATAACATTACATACAAGTAATATAACAAGAAAATAACACATATACTCCCTCCCCCTCCTATCTCATGGCAACAACAACAATTAGGAGACCAAGAGCACACAAACTTTTCCACTTGGTCTTGTACAACATATCTTCATTAAACCTAGTCATGTTACGTTCCATTTTGACCATAAACATTCCAAAAGACCCTATTGGTGTCCCTTGACCAAGTAAACACATCTTTGACTAGCATTATATCATATATACAAGCATACAAGTGGTATGAACACACACACTTCACAACACTTAACCAAAAATCAAACCATTCCTCCCTTTTCTCTCTTGCTAGGCCACGACACAAAACAAACACCCTAAAATAATTCATACAAATTTTTCTACCACATTTACATACATTCCCACACTATATCTAAGATACCTCAAGGTGATTTGAAGTATTGGTTAAGCTTTTGCAAGGGTTAAACAAGAAAGGAAACTAGGGTTTTCATTCTTGCAAGCTTGGGTTTAAAGTCTAAACAAGGGTTTAGCACATATTTCTCATCATCATTATTCATCATAAGGTCATCTAAAAGCCCTTATCTTTTCATTTCATGAGTTTATATGTATATGATGTTCTATGTAGCAAAATCATCACTTAGGATATGTTTAACTTGTAAAAATGGATTTTTCTTGTAAACATGATTTTATGAACTTGTACACATGTTATATGGATGGTATTATGAAGTTATAAAAGGAATATAAGTCTTGTACACTCATGGTTTATGTGTAATAATGGATATGTATAAACGAGTGATTTAAGTTTACTTAAGAAAGTTATGGTTTAAAATTGTTGTTATGGACTTGTTAACTTGGACATTTGGACAAGATATGGACTAATGGACTTTATTATATGTAAGATATATAAGGTATATAGTTATAAAAGATTGGTGGTATTTTAATTGATTGAAAAGTATATGAAACAAAAGTATATAATTAAGTATATAAAAGATATAAAAAGGGCTGTTTGATTTCGAATTTCAAACAGTGAGTTTGATGTTTTACAAAGATAGTACACCTCATGACGATTCCAAATATGTAAAGAACTCGAAAAACCGCCTTATAACGAAAAAGATACGGCAAAAATACGTTTTACGATAATAACCGGAGTTATAAAAGAATTTTTATAAAAACTTGTTATAAAAATTCTACAAACAGAAGGTTTGATATTTTTATTTAATCACACATATTTTTAGGATTCCAAAACAATAAGAAACGTAATTTTTCGATTAAAAACGAAGAAGTTATGAATTACGCGAGTTTATATACTTAAAATGTATAAAAATACTTTTATAAAACTATTTTTATAAAAAGTTACTGTTCATGACAGAAACATTTATTTTTGTAAACCTCATAAATAAATAGAACTTTCAATTACGAGAACGTGCTCGAAAGAATTACTAAAAACGGAGCTAAAACGAATAAAATACGACGTTTACGATAATTAAAGTTTATAAAAGTAATTTTATAAACTATGAACAGTAAAAATTACTGTTCATCAGCAGACCCCACTTTATAAAAATGTGATAATTTTGATAACGAAGACGTGGTCGGAAGGAATCGTACAATCGGGATTATAAACGAAACTAGTTATTGCATTTACGGGTATTACGATATTAAATTTATAAAAGTATATTTTTAAACGCATGAACAGTAAACTTTACTGTTCCTCAGAAGGTTATAATTTTATAAAAATGTAATATTTTTACTTCATATTCTCATACGAAGACATGGACGTTAAGGAAATGCGAGAACAGGGTTTTTTAAAAACGGGAAAGTTATGTAGTTTTACTAAAACGATAATTATAAAACGTTTTCACTCTATAACAACAATTTCTAAATTACAAATAGACGGTGATGAAGCTATATAGAATTATATGTGGTTATCAAAGTACTATATTTACTACGGATGTTTTAGTTTTATAATGTGGCCTCTCTCGGCGGTGGCGTAGAGACGAGTTGTTGGATTTACGATTTAAAGTTGTCCTAGCTTATATACGTCAATACATGACCTCTTAAATTTTGTTAGCCGAAACGATAGTATGATGTAACTTAATTATATCACCTTCATGTTTATGTCATTGTATTACATTATGTAATTCACAATTTTTTTTAGGGTTCTTCGCGTTTGATTTTAAATCGTAATCGTTAAGTAAATTCGCGTAAACTAAAAACGATCAATCAATGTTAATGAGGGACATTAAACTATTAAATTATTTACTTCAAGCATGTTGTATATGATTATTTAGAGGATTTAACTATTCTCATTGAAATTTTATTTTTTATTGGCTTACGTTCTGTGTTTACGTTTCGCAAAAAAATAGTTTAGGCCCTTCCGGAAAGCACGTTAACTTACTAACGCTTATCAAATACCCAAAATTATATACCCAATACTTAAATTTATTTTAAAATTCAAGTATTTATCACATTATACTATTCTTTATGAAAAAAATTCAAACCAAAATCCCTACAAATGTACAATTATACATTGTATTTGATTTATACTACATTATACTTAATATAATGCAAGTATTCATTATATAATTAGACCCAAAAATCAATCCTCACATTATACACATGCATAATTTCGTAGTATAAATTGACTAGGAAAGCAAGATAGGACAAGGAACCATCACAAATAATCTTCATACATGCATATTATATCAAACTTGAAACTCATGACTAGATTTTTATCAAGATAAGCTTAAAACTTTCTTTCAAGTTTTTCCTTATCATTTGCCACCATGCATAAATCAACTAGACTTAAAAAATATCTTCTTGTTTCCCAAGTATGATATATAATACACATGCATGTGTGAGATAAGAGATCATATACTTCATTTCATTACTAGAAAAAAATCTAAAACTCTTCTTTTGTTCTCTCTAGAGCCCACGGCTCAAAACCCTCTCTAAACCAAATCCATAGCTTGATTTTCTATCATTATACAAGCATACACACATCATATCTAAGGTATTCTAATGTGTTTTCAAGAGTTGCTGTTCACATTGCTAGCAATGGAAGCAAGAAGAAGGATTAAATCTAAATAAGGGTTCACTGGGAAAATTTTGAGTTTCATCCTGATTTTTCAAGCCAAGAGGTTTAATCACAAGGGTTGTGATTGTTTTATTCTTATCTTACTCACTCCACCGTAGGTTATTTCAAAAGCTTTAATCTAGTCATTATTAAGATTTTATGTGTTCATATGCTTTACTTAGTTAATACCATCTAGGGTATTTTGATATGTAAAATAAATCATTTTACTTATGATTAATGTTTTATGATTATTTTTATGTCACATGGATGCTAATATGATTGTTTAAAAGGGATGATACGTGTTTTACTGTTGTTTTTGTATAAACATGTTTAAGTGCAAATTAGGGTTTCTAAAAGTTAACTTATGAGTTACAAATGAAAATAATAGTTAAACTTGTTATCTTGAACTCACTTGAGCAAAGTATGACCTAATGGATATTATATATGTAAAACATTTTTAAAAAGAATAAGAAATGTTGTGAAGTAGTGGTAATAAGGTGTGAAAACTTATGGTACAAAAATCAGCTTTAAAACATGTCTAAATCACAAACCTTAATACTTTTTTGTTTTTGGTTCGATTTTGAAGCCCCATATTATTGTTTTATAAAGATAGTACATCCACATTAGGATTCCGAAATGATAAAAAAACATCTAAAATCCAATTTATAACGAAGAAGATACGCTAGTTACGAGTTTACGACGCTAAATACTTTATAAAACAAATTTTATAAAAAGTTACTATTCATGGCAGAAAACTTTATTACTTTGTAAAACTTCAATAATATGATAAATACTGTCAATTATGTGATACGTTCTTAGCTGGATTTTGTTGTTGGAAAGAATCGCTAAAAACGGTGCTATAACGAATAAGATACCGACAAAAACGTGTTTAAGTTAATAAAAGTGTAAAAACAATTATATAGTGTTATGATCAGTTAAAAACATATTCATCACAGAATCTCAAAAATACCTAAAAATTTGAATTTTATGATCACTTTATCTTATATACGAAAGCTGATAGTGGGGCTGTAAGGAAACGCGAGAAACGGGCTTAAATACGACCAAAGTTGTGTCGTTTTTACTAACAAGGCGTATTATAAACGTTTACTTTATTAATGTACGATTTTTTTTACTTTAAAATAGATGGTGGATTTTAAGTATTTTTGATTATAATGTGATTTTATGATCACTCGTCTTAATACGAAAGCGTGGGCGTAAGAAACGCGAGAAACGGGCTTAAAACGACAAAGTTATGTCATTTTTACTAAAGGCGTAATTATAAACGTTTTTACTTTATAATTACGATTTCACTTAAACAAATAGATGGTGATATAGCTATATAGATTATATATGTTATTAGTTATCGAAGTGCTATATTACTAGGGAATTTCATAATGAGGCTTCTTCGGATGGCGTATTGACGAGTTGTTGGATTTACGATTTAAAGTGTCCTAACTCCTCGTACGTCATGTCATGACCTCTTAAATTATGATAGCCCGAACGATAGTACGATGATAACTATATAGGATTATATACAGTTGTTGTTAGACAACGTACTTGAATACTGATTCGACCTATATTAACTAGGTTGCATTCGAGCGTTAGCGTGACGCGTTTTTACTTGGGATATTTTGTTATCAGTTTACTCACTCAAGGTGAGTTCATAGCCCCATGTTTTACAATTATTAAATTACAAGTTTTTGGGGTGAGAAACATATGCATGTTTTACAAATTGGACGCAAGTGTACATTTTATCATGATTACGTTTTGCCTAAGTAGCGATAACCCACTATGCCCATGAATCATGAACTGTCAATTACTGGAATGTGAGCGCGAATGATTATAGATAGATCTATTTGGGATTGACCTCCCCGTTCGGGTGACTAGCTATCACTGGAAACGAACGTATATCATGTCGGATACTGGATGTTACGGGTTGAACATCATCACGGGCAATGTAGGCAATATTTATATATTGTATTCAATTATGTCGAGCTTCGGTGTCATGAGCTTAGGTAAACGTAATTACATTTTGTGATGTTTGCATCTGTTGCATTATCACTGGGAAAGTCTTGCGGTCCTGCATATACATTTACATAAACCTATGAAATTCACCAACTTTATGTTGACGTTTTTAAATGCAATGTTTTTCAGGAGGTCATTAAGCACGAGGTGCGAAGGATACATTGGTGGTTATATTTTGAAGTCATGCATTAAAGATTTAGTCGCATTACATTTTGTATATCTGTTATGGGCTGGAAATCTTTGTAATAATAACAAGTAAACAAGTAAAGCTTCGGGCTTTTGTAACACATACTTTATTAAATCCAATGTATCAGTTTTAAACGACTTTTTGGTCGTTCTTATATTATCTTGTGTTATTGATCTGAGAAGTAACACGCCCCGGACCCTTATTCCGCTGCGACCCAATTTGGGGGTGTTACAGATTGGTATCAAGAGCCAAGGTTATAGAGAACCAGGTCAAATGTTTTTGCTGGACTATAACCATTTTCAAACATTGCATTCATACAAATGGGTTTTCACGGGACATACATACACTAATTGTGCATTAGTCGGTTAGGCTAGATGCATGCATGATTGATATTCATGATTGATATACATGTTATAATATAAATGTATATTACTATAAGAGTCTTATATTAGCATACTTATATAAGCTAATTTTGATTTCAGATATTATCATGTCAGATTCTGAGCATTCTACAGTTACATACACATCAGTATCCATTCCAGTCGAGGACGATTCAGATATTGGCTCACCAGGAGTCGATGGACCAAGGTTCCACCATCGCCTGACTACATACCTGGCCCCGAGGAGCCGCAGTCACCTCCCCCACTGGACTTTGTTCCTGAGTCTGATCCGGAGGAGGAGCCGGAGGAGGACGATGAGGATCCCGAGGAGGATCCAGCTGACTACCCTGCTGATAGGGATGATGATGATGATGATGAGGATGAGGACGAGGATGAGGAGGAGGAGGAGCACCCAGCTCCGGCCGACTCTGTCCCACCTGTACATCGTATGACTGCCAGGATATCTATCCGGGAGGAACAGCCATTGCATGCTGCTACCTCACCTACTGCTGAGTCACCAGGATACATTCCTGAGTCTGATCCAGATGAGGATCCCAAGGAGGATCCAAACAGACTACCCATCTTTATATTAATATATAATACCCCGGGGGGGGGGGTGGGGGGGGGGGGGGGGTGTTGTGTGTGGGGGGGGCGGGCCCCCCCCCCCCCCCCCCCCCGGAGGGGGGGGGGGGGGGGGGGGGCCCCACCGGGGGGGGGGTCTTTTCGCGTCTGTCGGGCAGGGTGCTGGTGCGCTTGTTGGGTGATGAGAGGAGGAGGAAAGGAGCACCCCAGCACGGCCGACTCTGAGTCCCACATATACATCGGATGATGCCAGGTATCTATCCGGGATGAGCCATCCATATATCACTTCCTTCCTTATGGGAAGAGTCGACGAGACTCTTGCATTAACCACCTGACCACCATCACCATTACTCCCACTTATTCATCTCCTTACAACAATACCATCACACCATTACTATTCCATCGACCACACCCCAATAAGCCCTATCATATTGAGATCCCGAGGTTGGATACCTCTTCGGAAGAGGGTGGCGTTTTCGCTTCTCCCACCCCTAGTCGTGAGGTCGGGGAGAGTTCAGACAGCCTGGTTGCTGCTAGCTAGGTTAGACCCTACCATAGCGAAGGACGACCCTTACTCCATTAGCGAGGGAGGACCTTTATGGATTTGTCGATATGGTTGATGTCCCTCCTAGATGTTCGACGTCTAGGGAGTTAGACTATGACATTACAGATACATGGGATGATATGGTAGGAGCCATCGATGAGATTGCACCGACCACTGTAGAGGGGGTCAATCAGAGGGTTACCGATCTTGCTACCATTGTTGAGGAGGAGACTACTGCAGGTTTGGTATTTTGGGGAATGCTCAAGATGACCGGTCTCTACTAAGAGCCCGAGTCAACTTGTTGTATAGGGATAGGCCTGTTCATCGTCGTTTAGCAGTAATGATAGAGAGAGAGAGAGGCTAAGATGGCTCATGAGGCTTAGGGACTATCCATGGATGCTAGCGACTATGCACGTTCAGGAGTTATGTCATTACGTACTATTGGTTTCTAGTGGCGCATGAGTGATTGATATCAGAGTTACATGTCAGCAACTCACAGGGAGACAGTGGGTGATTTCAAGTGTTACTTAGCATTCAGTCCACAGAGACAGGTTCAGTTGACTAAGTCATTGAGGTTGTCTGGAAGGGGATACAGACACAGATGTAGAGCTTTACAGAATTTGGCAGCTATGGACCCACAAAAGGTCCGACACAGCCTGAATGCACAGGAGTGGCTGTAGCAGTTCCTAGATTTAGGTTATGTTTAGCTATGCTATGCAGCCTTGTTAAGTTTTATTAGGTTATTCCCAGCTATAAGCAGACTGTAAGATCTTTTGTTTTGTTTTGATACCCAGGATAGGTCTTTTGTTCAGGTATTATTTACTGTACAACATACTAAGTGTTACATGTATATCTCGGGCTAGTATGGCTTTAGGTTGTTTCTTTTGTATTATAACCTAAGTGTAGTAATCATCTGGTATTGGATCCGAACATGTATGTTTTTCCAAGTTATATTGAATATGGACGGATTTGTTATCTATGAAATCGATTTATTATTAAATTGAATGGTTCGATTTGGTTATACTATTGTTAATTTCTATAACAGGTGGTACATTTCACTGTGTGATGTGAATATCGTTTTTATTTAATGTGTATATGTTATGTCATAGTTTTGATTTTATGAAATCTAATGGTATTTTGTTATCTTGTGATTTAAGAAATGGCACCAAAAAGAGAAAAGACCACGAGGTTAAACCAGATGCTAAATAACATGCAACACCAACACTAAGTCACAGACACCTCATTACCACAATACATATGTCACCAACGCCCCAAATTCATGGCAATGATTAACGAAGGCGTTACTACTGCACTGGCAGCAACGTGATGCAAAACCAGAATAAATGGCGAATGCATAAGCCATACTTTAGGAACGGGTTCCAGAAGGGCCTGTGCAAGTTGCTCGTGCATGCACTACCGGACTTCCTAAAATGCCAAAAACCCTTGAACTTTAAGGGCACTGAAGGAGTTGTTGGACTCACTCATGTGGTTGAAATAGATAGAGTATGTTATACAGCATATAGAATTGATTACAGTAGCATGCCAGGTCAAGTTTGCTAATGTACCCTGCAAGGAAATGCTCTTACATGGTGGAACTCCCATGTTAAGACCACTACTCCTGAAGCTGCCCATGCAATGCTCATGGAAGACACACTGATAGATAATGACAGTCATATACTGCCCAAGGGGGCGATTTAGAACACTGGTGTTTGTAAATGTGGGGTTATTTGATGGTAATAAGGGGTAACGATGTTGGTAACCTATGCCAACGTTTCCAAGACCTGGCACTAATGTGCGATCGGATGTTTCCGAAAGAAATAGACCAAGTTGAGAAATATGTCGGTGGCTTGCCCGACATGATCCATGACAGTGTTATGGCAACTAAGCCAAAAACTATGCAGGATGCCATGAGTTCGCATCTGAACTCATGGAAAAGATCACACTTTGGTCTGAACGTCATGCTGACAACATAAGAAAAGTCTGATGGACACTGCCAGGAACAAGAGAATCAGTAACCCAATAAAGAGACAAAAACTGTGGAAGAGTTATGCCGCAGGAAATGTGATAAGAGACATACGGAGGGCCCTTAACCTCTGTGTTCCAAATGTAACTCTTCACCTTATGAGGGTCCTTGTGCTCCCTCATAAATGCAGCAAGTTGTAACCGATTTGGTCATTTTAGGTCGTGACTGCAGGAGCCCCCAATTGTCAACACTGGGGATATTTAGTGGGCTTGTTTTGACATCTGTAGGTCGCTCAAGGGCATTTCAAAGAGGTTTGCCCAAAAAATTGACCAAGTACATCAAAAACCAGGGTAATCAAGGCTGAAATGCAAGGCTCGGGCAGCAAAGGTGTTTGCCATGGGCAACTGCATGGGGCAAACCTGAAAACAATGTCGTCAGGGTCGTTTTCTTCTAAACAACCGATATGAATCTATTTTATTTGGATACCGGGTGCACAATAGGAGTTTTTTATCTACTTGCTTTTAGATCTCGAATTCGTTATCCACTCCGATACATTAGATCTTGATTATAATGTCGAACTAGACGACGGCTGCGAATACGTTGGGTTTAAACACAATTATCCGGGGTTGTACTGTTAAACCTCTTAAATCATCCTTTCAATCATAGGACCTAATGCGCTGTAGTAATAGGCGTAGTTTTGCGTACTAATTGGTATGGATTGGGTTGGTTAAAAGTACCATGCCGTTATTGTCTCTGTGCGGAAAAGATCGATTTTTTTCTTTTTTTTTTTTTTTCTTTTTTTTTTCCACCCCCCCCCCCCCCCCCCCCCCCCCCCCCCTTGTATTCCTTTTGGAGACGAAATTTTAAATCGTTTTTGGTTGACAAGAAAGCAGCAATAAACACGTGGATCCCGATTAAACATATCTCGTATGCTATGGCTCAAGTGTATTTACGAAGGGATGGTCACGTCTTCTTATGCTATTCTTCACCGCAACCAAAGATCAGACAAGTCAAAGGAGAAATATGACTTGAAGATGTGACAGGAGTTGTTCAAGAATTTCTGAAGTCTTTCCTGAGGGACTTGCGGGTATACCACCCACTCGATAAGTGGAGTTTCGAATCGATTTGGTACCGGGTGCTACACCCGTAGCACGGGCACCATATAGATTAGCACCATCCAAAATAAAGGAACTAGCGGAGCAACTGCAAGAACTTACGGACAAAGGCTTCATAAGACCAAGTTCCTCACCCTAGGGAGCTCCGGTTCTATTTGTAAAGATAGATAGATTGGGTTCTTTTCGGGATGTGCATCGATTACAGGGAATTTGAACAAAACTGACAGGAAGCGCTACTAAACTCCCAAGGATCGATGACCTATTCGACCAGCTACAAGGGTCGAGTATTTATTCAAAGATCAATCTGAGGTCAGGGTATCACCAGTTGAGGGTTCGAGAAGAAAAAATTCCCAAGACTGCATTCAGGACTCGATACGGTCACTATGAATTCCAAGTCATGTCTTTTGGTTTGACTAATGCACCGGGTGTGTAAACCGTATCTGGACAAGTTTGTAATTGTCTTCATCGATGACATTTTGATCTACTCCAAAAGTAAGAAGGAACATGAAGAACACCTTAGGCAGATCTTGAAATTGCTTAAGAAGGAAGAATTGTACGCCAAGTTCTCCAAGTGTGAATTCTGGAT
>BQNB010103504.1:0-22419 GCA_026074375.1 Tanacetum coccineum | reverse complement strand
AGACTACGGCTTTGCCTTCAATAAGATTCCCCTGTATTGTGACAATCACAGTGCCATTGCTCTCTGCTGCAATAATGTCCAGCACTCCTGATCTAAGCACGTTAACATACGACACCATTTTATATAAGAGCAAGTTGAGAAGGGCGTGGTTGAATTGTACTTCGTGACGACAGATTATCAACTCGCGGGCATATTCACCAAAGCATTACCAAGAGAGCGGTTCGAATTTCTACTCCTGCGACTTGGTATGAAGAGTATGTCTCCAAAAACCCTTAAACTTCTTTAGGAATGAGAAGAGGAGTAAAGGAAGGTCCTCCCATATCCTATGTAAATATGTATATACCTTAAATCTAAAAAGAAAATACAAAAATATAAAACTTACAAAAACCATAAAAAATCAGAAAATAGAAAATAACAAAAAATAGTTTTTCAAGACATGTCTTTCGTTTATCGATAACATTTACGGCCCTAGAAATGTCATTCAATAATGACACGGGTCTTTAAATGAAGCTCGAACGGAAGTTCAAACTTTTCAAAACATGTCTTTAAGGCTTGTAGTTATTTCTGACTGCAACCCGCTTTTCAAAATAAGGAAAGCATGTCACCAAAAAGATGGTTGTTCCTGACAACGGGTGATTAAGTTCTCCCGGGCATAGATTAATTCATATCCGTACACCCTCGATCTAATGTACGTTTCAGTGCATTATTTTTTGATATAGAAGAGAAGTCTTCTTTCTTTAACCAAATGATTTTTTGTCTATGATTCTTTAGAAAATTATTTGTGTTACCAACGGTGGAAAAATGTTGTTTGAAAATCAATCGGACTTGAATTTTTCAAAATTTGACACTCAATCAATGACTACAGCTCTTTCAATAGAAAACGGGTCATTGATTGAGGGGGGGGAGTGTTTTTCAAATTTATGACATCTAACGGGCATTTTAATTCATCAAATATTTAATTGGTAAATAGTTTTTGTATTTATCGGGTTCACAAATTGAAGGGGGGTTAAATTTATTTTAACTCAAAAGGCCATTATTGTTAATTACTTGTGAGTATAGGGACTTATGTGCAATATGCTAAATGCTTCCTAGTATTATGAAACAATAAGGACCATTTGTGCCTTTACTAAAATTCAAATAAACCTTAATAAGACCCCTAGCCAAAAAGAAATGGATTTAGGAAGTTAAGGGACCAAAACTGCCAAATGATGAAACCTCTAAAAGTATAAAAGGTGCCAGCGAGTTACTATTGGTCAAACGTTCAAAATCCAGTCAAACCTTTTCTTACAAAAACCAAACACGTAACTCGCTACTTTGAGACTTGCTTTGATTCTTGATTTTTGTGATTTATCTTGCTAAGGTACCTATTGTCTTATGATCTCTATCTAGTAGTTATCTTAAATATAAAACATGGCAGCCTATATCTCAATGAATCTTCATTAATCAATGTGCTCGACTTGTTTTATCATCTAAATCTTCGTTAATGATTGGAATGATATGTTAGTTGCTGGGTTAGGTTTAGGATGAGTAAATGATGCTTTGTTTGTGATTGATTTGATTTCCCTTTCATCATTTTGGGATCTTGTTGATTTTCGTGACAATAGTTGACTTGTGTTAGTCAAAATTCGTCGTTTATTGTTGGTTGTTGTTTTTGATTGTTGCTATGTTTTAAGAATGTTGTCTAAGCGATTACCTTGTGCTTTCTTGAACCCATTTGCTGGTTTGCATAACTTTAAGACTTAGCGAATTGACTGTGAGCCAAGTAGCGAGTTAGGATATTTCTTAGTAGCGAGTTGTGTTGTTTTGTTCATGATAGCGAGTTGAAAATTGCTGTAGCGAGTTAGAATTATAATATTACTTTGAACAAGCAACTCGCTACGTAGCGAGTTGAGGAAATTTCTCACTTATTTTAAAATATGCAACCCGCTATTTCGAATTTTTCAAATTTCCTAGCGAGTTAAGTATTTTAATATGAATATTCATAGCGAGTTATCAGTGGCGAGTTGAATATTCTTTATTATTTAATTGTGTGCAGGTAACTCGCTACTTCAGCGAGTTAAAGAAATTTTTATTTATTATAATAATTAACCCTCTATTTCAAAATTTTCCAATTTGGTAGCGAGTTAAGTGTTTATAATATTATGATTTAGCGAGTTGTCATTAGATTGGTTTAGCGATTTGTCAAATATCTTTGAGTCAACTCATTCCAAGGTTGACTTCCCTTTGAGCAATTGCTCCCATCTAACATCATATATCTGTATGTCTGTCCTGCTGTTGGATCTACTTGTGCAGATATTATGGCTGACTTGAACATTCCTGCGAATGATGCTCCCATAGAACAAGCTCCTGCTATCGCACCACCTACCAGAACAGATGATCAGATATTGCCGTTAAGCAAGTGGGTGCCCATCGGCAAGAGCAACAGCGTACTTGATGTACACAAGCCTCAGAGGAATCCAATCTTCCCGATGGCCGTGGCCTTACTGAAGAACACCAACTTCTTCAGGGCCTTCACGGCATCCTCTACGATTCTGGCTATTTACATTCAGCAGTTTTGGGACACCATGTGCTTCAACTCATCTACTGGGTTGTACAGCTGTCAGCTAGATGAGCAATGGTTCAATCTTCACAAAGATATTCTCAGAGATGCTCTCAATATCACTCCGGCCAATGATAACAATCCCTTTGTGGCTCCACCATCTAGTGATGTTGTTATCGAGTATGTCAACACTTTAGGATACCCCAGCACGCTTAGGAATGTGTATGCTATGTCTGTTAATGCTCTCTACCAACCATGGAGAGCAGTCTTGTCCATGATCAACATGTGCCTTATAGGTAAAACTGCTGGATATGACCGACCAAGACATCCTGTACTGCAGATACTTTGGGGTATCACTCATCGCTCCAACATTGACTATGCTGAAAGGATTTGGGAAGAGTTTGTTCAATCCATACAAACCTTTCTCACTGACAGGAAGAATCTAGCTACTGCTTCGCGTGGAAAGAAGAAGACCGCTCTTCTGCTTATCCTAAATGTCAGATTCACCAAGCTAATCATCCATCACCTGAGAACCAAGCACAACATTCATCTAAGGACTGGTTCGCCTCTTCACTATTTACATGATGAAAACATTCTGAACACCCTCAGGTTTGTGGGAAAGGATGGTAGGGAAATATTTGGGATGCCGATACCTGATGCGCTTCTCACTGATGAAATCAAAGGAGCACCCTACTACAGCGATTATCAAGAGCATGTTGCCAAGTATCAACAAATTCTAGATGCAGAACGTGGCAAGGCAGAGGAAGGAGGAGCAACAAAGTCTTCTAAAGCTACTAAGGTCACTAAACCCAAAGCAGCTAAGGTCATAAAACCTGCTGGTATCCCGGCTCCCAAGAAAAGAAAGCTGGTCAAAGAAACTCCAGATGATCCCTTTCCTGCTAAAAGATTAAAGGTTGGTTTAGTGGGAAAAAGGCGCAAGGCTAAAAGTCCACTCAGGTTGATTGATGAACCCAGTGATGAAGGTGTTCTAGTTGAGGAACCTGCACATGATGATGAAGAATCAGATCTTCAACGGGCCCTGGAGCTAAGTCTAAAGAAGCAAGCGGAACAAACTCAGGGACCAGCTCGTCCTTTGGTAATGAGAGAGCCTGACTCTGAGAAATTCCAACCGCTTCCAGAGGTGCAAGGAAAGGGAAAAGAGAAAGTCGTTGAGGAACAAGCTACTCACGATCTACTCACCCTTCAGACTCCAAAGAAGAAGAGTCCTACAGAATAATTCATCTTTCAGAGGCGCCCTCCTATGCCTACTAAGTCCTCTACACATGCTGAGTCGCCTTCCATGGATGCGGAACTAAATCTGACTGACAGTGAAATAGAATCTGATGAGGAAGCGTCTAAGATCAATGCTAGAAATCAAGAAGAAGGCCAGGCTGGACCAAACCCTGGTGTACAAGATGAAGGCCAGGCTGGACCAAACCCTGGTGTACAAGATGAAGGCCAGGCTGGACCAAACCCTGGTGTACAAGATGAAGGCCAGGCTGGACCAAACCCTGGTGTACAAGATGAAGGCCAAGCTGGACCAAACCCTAGTATTGCTGTCGAGTCTCAACTTCAATCGAGTCATGTGGTTCATGCTGGACCAAACCTTGAACACATGGACTTAGGGACCTCTGATGCTTCAACTCAGCAGAAACCTGAGCAAATGGATGAAGAGTTTACCATAACTGCCTACCCAAATGTTCAGGATAACCTCAAACTGCCAACAGAAGATCAGGTGATACTTAAAGAACCTGCAAGCTCTATGGGAACCATGTCTTCTCTGCAAAACCTTGAAAAAGATCTCAGCTTCACTGATCAGTTCTTCATTAAGAAGCCACAGGAAGAAGAACCAGGGAAAACCAATGTTGAAGCAGAGGTTCAGTCAATGGTTTCAGTCCCCATTCATCAAGATACTTCCTCGGTTCCCCCAATGACCACTCCGGTTAATGATCTCACGACGATGCAATCCGACTCTCCACTTCCAACATCAACAGCAACAACCTGAATAATTACAACAACAACAACTCTTCCACCACCACCACCACCTCAAAGCACCACAGATCTGATCCTAGTCTGTCGCATAGGTGAGCTTGAACAATATATCGCGGATCTGGTACAAAATAACTTAGCCCTGGAGGAAAGGTTGGACAAACATAGGTCCAGGCTGTACAAATTGGAGAATCTCAATATTCCCCACCAGGTGAGCAAAGTGGTTGATGAGATAGTCGCTGATGCAGTTGACTGGGCAACGCAAGCTCCTCTTCGAGCTCGCTTCAGGGATCTGTCCACCGTTGATATGAAGGAAATTCTTCAACAACGGATGCTTGAAGACAACTCCTACAAGGCTCATGAATTTCATAATGACTTATATGAGGCTCTACATAAGTCATTGGAGTTAGATTATTCAAATCAACGTCTAGCTGAACAGGAGGAAGCTCGCAAAAAGAGAAGAAAGAGACGTGACGTACCAAGAACTCCTCCTGGGTCTCCACCTTCACAGCCACCACCTCCACCTCCTCCAGCAGGCGCATCTGGTGCTCCAGGTACTTCAGGAGTATCAGGGTCTTCTCAGTTTCCGCCACCTCCTCCTCCTCCTCCTCTATCTACTGGCACTGCTCAGCAACAAGGCAGTAAAGCTCTAAGTTTATCCAAGACGGCAGCCTCAGCATCACAATCTATGGCTTGGACTACATCTGACACTAGATTCGAGTCCACTGATTTTTCGGCAGCTCAAGCATTATCTCCTACTGGTATTTGCTATTTTATACATACCTTTTACCTTGTAAAACGAACCCAAAAGACCAAAAACTTAATAAAAATAGCAAATATATGCTTGTTTTTGTGTTTGTGTATGTGCAGGTACGGATATCAAGAAAAGGACAAAAATAAAGACAAACCGGACAAAACCGAGCATGAGAATAGAAAGAGCGGGAGAAAATAATTTCAATGGCGCCCTCGGATTTTATTGGGGCGGACCAGCCCATTATTGCATAAAGGCCCAACAAGGAAATTTAAAGCCGAGAGTAAAAATGATAAATCTGTTATGCTTGAAGGAAGTGCGTCACATCACGTGTGACTAAATTAAATGGAACTATGTCACGTGCATGCGCACTACATATGAAGGAGCGAATGAGGTCGGGACACGTGGCGGGTCATGATATACCAATTCATTTCATTCTCAATTCACTCAGCTAATTGATCCAGCGAATATAATAACTGTGCGTTGAATTGAAGCAAGAAAAAGGCCACGTGGCTAAAGCTTATCGGCTGGATCGTTTTATATAGGATGGGAATCCGTGTGACATTATATAAAAGCCAATGATTGGCCACTCAATACCCCAATCATTGGAATCAAATTACAAAATCACCCCTTCTCACCCTATATAAACACCTTGACCCCCTCACATTTAGGAGGAGGTAGCTAGTCATTTATTTTTAATTTAGTTTTTTTAGCTTATTTTAGTTTTTTTAACTGCTTATTGTACCTTGCTTATTTCGTAAGCTTTTCTGATGATGTAATAAAAGATGTTTGAAGCTTTTTAAAGATCTTGGTTTGCTTATTCTTTTTCTTATTTGCTCGATTATAGTTGTTTTCGTTTAGCTTATTCATTAAGCTACTTTTCGTGAGTATTTTCGCAGCCTTTCATCATCAAAAGCTTCTAAAAGCTTATAAAATGATTCCTATAAGCTTTCTAAGCTCATTCGAATAATTTTCATTTGTTTTTAAATACTTTTCGATATGAAAAGCTAAAATAAGCTCGAGTTTAGCTTATCTCTGTGCTTATTTCGTTTTGTTTGAATAGAAACTCTTATTTTCTGTTATGTTAAGCTTCTGATCAGCTTATTTGGTTTAAAATGAGCTTAGATTGCTAGATCCAACTTTTATGAGCTTATTTGCTTATTCGTTTTGTAATTTGAGCGTTTATATGCTTCTAGTTTTGTTTAGAGTTATAGTTGCTGTTTACGTTAGCTTGTTAATTTAGTTTTGAGCTTATCTCATTTAGTGTTTTGATTATCTAATCGTTTAAGTTGTAGATCTTAAAAAATCGTTTAGCTTATTATTAAGATTTGGAGTTAAATGTGCTTATCTCAGCTTATAGATTCTTTATTTCATTGTTCTATTGTGTTTGGCTTAATCTTGTTTGTTTAAATAAGTTTAGCATGAGCTTATGCGGTTAGGAGCTTATTCGACCTTGGAACTTAATTTTCATTAAGTGTGCTTTTATTTGTTTGCTTATAGAAATTGTTATCTCGTCTTAATCTGAGTTTGAGCTTATCAGATTTATTATTTTGTGAATCCTTTTCGTAAACAACTAAGCATGTTTGGTTTGTATATGAAATAAAATTCAGATTAAGCCTTGTGTGTTCTAGGCCACAATTATTGGTTTGTGTAAATTTCAATTGGACTTGTGCTATTAATTCGGGCCACGTTTGGATTTGTTGTTATTGGGCCATAATTAGGGAATTTAGTTTAATTTGGGCCAACAGTGAATTGCAAATAAGAATGCAAATTGTGTAGTATAATTGTTTAACATTTAACAGTGTGTTTATATTTTTGTGATGTTTTTGGTACCGGTCAACTCATGAGACGCGGAGCTTAAGAGTTTATTTAGCTAGACTGAATTTGATTATTTGTTCTAGCTAAATAAATCGAGTGGTATTGGTTTAATTGCGGGTCTCCAATTCGTTTCCATTTTCTAATCCTTTTTCAATAATTAGAGTAGATTTATTTTATCATTTTATAATTTGTTTGCTTATTTGATTTTTGCCACGCTTAGTGTAGACTTATTTTTATCTTTTGATGTTATAATGTTTGCTATGTTTAGTTAGTTGATTTTATTTGCTCATTTAGTGTTTAGAAATTAGAGCGGATTTAAAATATGATTAGAGATTATTAATTTGCGACATTTATTTAGATTTAAGTTTTTAAAAATTAAAAAAATAAATAAAATAATAAAAATATATATATATATATATATAATTTCTTTTGATGTAGGATTTATTTTTAGAAGTTTGCAATTTTAAAATTGAATTTTTTATGCTTGCTTATTTGTCTCGTTTTAAATACTCATTTTTGTTTAATGCTTTACATGTTTAATTGTTTTTATTGCTTTGCTCGTTTTTATGCTTTAATTTACTTTATCAATATGTCAAGTAGGATTTAGAAACCCAAATCAAAATTATTTTAAACCATTCGAAAACGATTGATCACGGACTTAACCGATTTTCAATTCACACTTCGTCGAGGGAAAACGACCCGGGAGGTTTTTGAGACAACTTTGGTTAAAAGTTTGTTTCTCAAACCCGACGGAAAATACTTACTATACTATTATTTGATATAATCCTTATATACTTATATATTATATTATATTATATATATAGTGTGTTCGGAGCGTATCAAATTTTTGGCGCCGTTGCCGGGGAAGTGTGTTACGATTATCGTGTTTCGTTCGAAGATTAGTGTTTTTGAAGAACCTTCCTCGTGAAGTTAATTTCCATTTGTGAATATTTTACATTTCTATATTCTTTTAATATAAAAATAACCATTTGTTAATCGTTGTTACGGCTCACCTTTAGATTACGTGCTATAAGGAAAGTTTAAGGCGGGTTTGATCAACATCACCCAAAAGGAGAAGGGTTATTCTAAATAGCGCCTCGCGCTTACCAACTCCTCCGATTTCTTGTGCGTATTTTTAGAGAGCTACCGTGCACGTTTAATTTTCGGTTACCAATTTTTTTAATTCCTTTTCTTATGAATTATTTTCAAAAGCCCAAAAATATTCTCCGTTACCTCTTATCCGTTTAATTCTTTATTCTTATCCTCTATATTGTTTAATTCTTTCTTATGATGTCATTTAACCAACATGAGTGTACGGGGTGTGGACAACCATGTGATGGCTTTTATTGTTATCTATGTACGTGTCCGCAATGTGGTGTTAATCTTCTACTTGGAACTTGTTTAAATTGCACTTATGGTGATGGAAAGCCAGTCAGTTGTTGTGGGTGTGAAGGCCCGTTAAGTGGAGGATTTTGTTCATTTTGCGCTTCAAGAAATAAAAATTCATTCGATTATAATCCAAATCCGAATTCTTTCAATAAATCTTAAAAATTTTCCGACTACCCTCCACAACCCCAGTACGAGACGAATAATTATGAGTTATGTGGAAATGATGCTCATTATGATTACGATTGTTCGCCTCAAGTTCCGTTTGTTTACAATCAGAACCCGTGTTTCAATCAAAACTTCGATAATAATTTTCCACAAACTTCACCAAGTTTTCCACAACAATATCTTTGTTGTGAGAACTGCGGGGGTTCTCACGCGACTTTTCAGTGTCAACCGATGAACCAAAATTTACAAAATTCTAATTCTTCCGGTTTTGACCAATTTCAACCCCCGCAGTATCCCGTCATTCATCATTCTCCTCAAGAAACGAGTGAAGAAGTGTTGCAAGCTAGAGAAGACTTAATGAAAGCCATTCAAACCTTCTTAAGGAAGTTTAGTCGTATACCTTTTGGAGAAATGCCAAAGGTTTTATTGATAGCTTGGGAGAGATTTTCCGAAATTAAGCATGCTTTTACGGACAAGCAATATCAACAAGAAGATATTCAAGAATTGATGAGTAAACTCCTTGAAGATGTGCGAAATATTAATGAGGAACTATCTGAATTTATTAATAGTCCAAGTTGGAATCGTCCGACCTTCTATAATGATGATGATGAGTATACTGTTATATATAGAAAGCATAAAGAAATCACACCCGACTTACCGATCGAGGAGCCCGATAACTCTCTAAATATGGGGGACGAGCATCTTAACACTATTCCGGAAACGGAAAAGTCTAGTGTTGAGAACCTTGTCCCAATCCCAAGTGAGTTTAAGGGTATTTCCGAAGATATTTGTGATGTGCCGTCTTGTGATAATGATCATTTTGATGCTGAATTTGGACTTATTAACTCTTTGCTTAGTCGAGATATTTCTTTATATTTATTATTTATATTTTTTATTTATTTATATAATTGTTTATTTATTTTATATTATAATAATTTTTATTTATTATTTATAAATTTTTTTATTCTTTAGATATTATTTATTAATAGTTAATTATTTTTTATTTTTATATATTTATTTATATTTATAATTTATTATATTTTTATATAATTTATATATTTTATAATTTATTTTATATTATATATTATTTATTATTTTATTTATATTTAATATAAATATTTTTATATTATTTTATAATTTTGTTATTTTTATATATTGATAATTTAATTTATTATATATAATATATATTTATATTTTATTAATTATTCTAAATATTTATATATTATATATTTTTATTTTTTATTATATATTTATTATATTATAATATATATATATATTTTATATAGTATATTATTATTATATTTATTTTTTTTATTAATTATTTTTTTATATTAAATATTTTAATTTTTATTTTATTATTATATATTTATTATAATTTTTTATATTATTATTTTTAAATTTTATATATATTATTTTATTGATATATTTTATATTTTTTTATAATATTAATATATTTTTATTATATTTATTTATTATTTTTATTTTAATTTTATTATTTTATTCTATATTTATTTTTATTATATTTATTATATTTTTATTTATTATATTTTATATTATTTTTTTTATTATTTATATATATTATAATATATATTTTTTAGTATATTATAATAATTAATATTTTATTAATTATAAATTTATTTTATATTTTTATAATATTTTATTTATATATGATTATTAATAATTTATGAATATATAAATTATTTTTTATTTATTTTTATATATTTTTATATATTATATAATAATATTTTTATTTATAATTTATTTTAATTATTTATTTTGTATTATATATTTTATTTATAATTTTATTTATTATTAATATTATTTTTTATTTAATTAATTTATATTAATTAATAATTATTTATATATAATTTTATTTTAATTTTATATATTTTATTTTATAAATTTAATCTTTATTTTATTATATATATATTTTTATTTTATATATATATTATATATAAGTTTTATATTTTATATATCTAATTTATTTTTATATTTTATAATGTTCATTAATTTTTATTATTTATTTATTATATATTTAATTTATTATATTTTATATTTTTATATATTATTATTTTATATAATTATTTATTTTTTTATTATTTTATTTTTATATTATATTTATATTATTATATTTCTATATTTTATATTATATTTTTATTTATTTTCATTTTTTATTATATTTTTTTATATTATATAATAATATATTTATTATTAAATAAATATTATTTAAAGTATTTATTTATATTTTATTTCTAATTTTGTTATTTTATAATTTTTATTATTAATATTAATAATATTTTATATATAATTATTATATTATTATATGATATATATTTGATTTTATATTATTTATAAATTATTAATATTATATATTATATAAAATTATTATATATTATATTTTTATATTATGATATATATTATTTTATTTTATTTATTATTATTTTATTATATATATTTATATATTATATTATTATTATATATTTTTAATATATATTATAGTTGTATTAATATAATTATATATATATATTTATATTATATATTTAATATATTATTAATTTATTTATTATAATATAATATAACTTATATTTTTTATATACATATTTTAATATAATAATATTTATTAATTTTTATAATATTTATTATTTATTTATTATTATAATGTTATTATTTATTTTTATTATTTTTTTAATATTATATATATATATTATATAATAATTTTATATTTATTAATATTATCATTAATATTTATTTATTAATTTATATTATTTAATTATATATTTATATAATATTTAATAATTATATTTATTTATATTATTTTTATTATAATTAGTATTTAATATAAATATATGTTGATATTTTTATTAAGTAATATTTTTTTTTTTTATTAATTTTTTAATAATTAATCTATTTTTAATATTTATATATTTTATTATGTATTATTTATATAATTTTATGATATATATTATTTAATATTTTTATATATCTTTTATTATTATATATTATTTTTAATTATTATATTTATATAATTATATTATTATATGATTTATTTTTTTTATTTTATATTTATTTATTGACACGTACCAACAGACAATAGCTGAATTCTTCTCTTTCACAATTCTATAGTACATAGAATTTAGTAAATGAGATTATCATAACGCTATCATCTACTATTTCCATTTGGAATTTTTCTATGAACTTGACGCTGAAGAAGTCTAGAGAAAACTTTAGAAAGATATTTGCACCTTCTTGAGGAATATAGTCGTAAACTTTTGGAGTAACACTAACCAAAGGTTATATTGATAGTGTTGGAAGATTTGTGGTGGAATTAAGCTGCTTTGATGACGGAACAAGCAATATCGACAAAGGATAAATCAAGATTGATGCAGTAAACTACCTTGAAGATTTCGGAATATTAGTGAAGAGTTTTCAGAATATATTAATTGTCCAAGCTGGAATCGTCCTCTTTTCTACGACTATGACAAATGGAATTGATTATACTATTATATATATAAAACCTAAAGCAATCACACCCGACTTACCGATCAAGGAGCCCGATAACTCCTCTAAGTCTGGGGACGAGCATCTTGACACTATTTCTCCTAGCGTGTTGTAGAATCCTGTCCCACTCCCAAGTGGAGCTTGAGGGATTTCCGACGATACGGTAGCTATGCCCGTTTACGAAGCCTTCTACTTTTGATGCTTTGAACGATCATGATCTTGAGATTTTTATCCGATTCCCAACAATGATATACTTCAAGTGCATAAACGATGATTTTGAGGACATCGAGATTACGTTTAGCTTAAGGAAGATGAATGATGTTTGAACCGAAGAAAGAAAAAGAGTTTGATTTAGAAGATATTCTTCAAATCCAAGACGTTATTCTTCGAGAGAAATTATTGAATATCAATCGTCTTATTGTTAATATCGAATCTTTGAATGAACCACTCCTGAATGTGTGCTCAAGTCCCTCCCTCTGTACATTTCCTAACTCCGTCACGGATATGGTTCGTTCTTTTAGTGAGTCCGAACTTCTTTTTCTCATTTGGATATTCTTTACCCGAATTCGAGCCTTTAGCGATCATACAGAAAACTAGAAAGTGGCCGACCAATACTCATACTAATAACACTCCTACCTGAGTATGAAATTCGTCTTTTTGAGGTGAACCCGATCAGGAGGTTGACAAGCTTTGTTATTATCTGTGATAATTCAAATGCCCTCTTTGGGAACTTTCTGAGTTTGAATCATTCATTTTACACTTTATAATGAACCGTTTTATCCTCGTCCTCCTCCGGAACCACCGGATGTTGAGATTTGTTTCAATTTTGAGCCCGATACGGCCTTGATTAACAATTTTGATGAGCTTAATGAAGACGAATATTTTGACCCAGGGGGAGGTGAGATTGTTTTATTCCAAAATGTTAAAGATGACGATTCCTTCACATTTGTCATCAGACTTTTTCTCATCCTTTTCTCACCTACCAATGGATTCTCCTTTACCCCTATCTCTCCACCGAAGGGAAGACAACTAATTTTGACCTCGAATCTCTACATAGAGCCGGGTGGGTATTCATCGGTATGAGAACTTTTCATGATGCTTTAAAATGTTTAATCCAAAATATGATTGAAAGCCTGATTGAGGAATTTTCTCTTCCAATTTGCTTCCAGCCATGGACAACATAATTCGGGTCGAGTCAAGCTCTGAGACTCGGTTAACGGAAAAACAAGCGTTTTCTATCTTCTTATCTATTATCTAACAATTAATGGTGAAAGGGCCAGCCTACTTTCCTGTTTCGTGTTTTGTTGATTTGTGGTTTACTACAGCCAGAGATACCCAGATTTTAATGAAGACTCATCGAGCTCATGTTTTGTCACATTCATTCGACTTCTATACCTCAGCTTACATATTATAGGAAACCAATAATCCTATTCTTATCTATTATCATTATCCTTTATGCATACTTAAATAAATGGCTTTTGATTTGCTGTAGAGAACCCTCAATACTTAAATTATGCCTTGAAATTAGTATGAGCGGGGTAACAATCTCACATTAATAATGTGTAGTTTATAGTATGGGGGAATCTAACGATTTTGATTAAAACCTGCAAACCGTTGTGCTCACTAACCCTTTTTTTCCACAAAAATAATGTGATATATGGAAAAATAGCAAAAGATTTTAAAAAAACTTGCATGATAAAGTGAAAAAAAAGAGTGAAAAATGTTGGAATAAAGTAATGAAATAAGTGTTGGTGTGAACGAGAAATGAATTTTGATCCAACCGGTTTTATACCTTAGCTTTTTCCTTAACATATTTTTAAAATCCGCGTTATGTTGCCTATTCTTATGTAAGCTTAACCATTATCGCCGAACTCGAATTTTATAGAGTTGCAGAATTGTTGGCCAGTCCTATGTGTACTTTTAAAGTGGTCGATCTTAATCGCTAGGCAAGCATTTCGCGAGGTGACTCTTTTCTTAGAGATTTTAAATTGCGAAGAACGAGAAATGATAGAGTCATGATATTAAACGTAGAATAGTTGGATTTCTTTAAGGCTCATTAGTATTAATTGTGGCTTTTTCTCCCATTAGTTTGTCTCACTTCATATGCATAAATGTTTAATAAATAAGGTTGTCCGGTTCAATTTAATTTTTAGTAACTTCCTTATTGCATTTGGAAGTAGTCGATGGATACGAATTTTGGTTTCTTTTATGCATTACAAGTTTAATGCTTTACTTATAACCTTAAAGATCCTTAGGTAAATGGTAATGAGTATAAGAGTTTAATCATATTAATACTTTTAAGCTTAAACGGAGCATATGGTATAAAGGCAAAAGTGAATACTAACATGAAATTAATATGTACCTAAGAGCCCAAGGTATATGGTACTATAAAATTAGAGTGATTATGCTGCTTAGTAATTTGCCACTATAAAGAAGCTAAGGTATATGGTGTAAATAGAATGATTAACTTTGATTTTATGTCTTAAAAAGCCTTAGGGTAAATGACATAATTACGGGCAAAATAACAAAAGCCACAAATTTCTGTTCACTATCATCGTTTTTCCAGGATAAGGTGAAAGCTAAACTTTTATTTTCACCGTTCCCCTTTATTTTTGGATTAATAATAATATCGAACAAGTCTTTTAAAGAGAGCCTTCCGGGTATAGACCTTAAGAAAACATCCTGAGATACAAAAATTAGGAATTGCGGGAGGAAAACGTAAGTAACACAATTATATTTATGAAGTATGATTAGTATCATGACTGTATTTTAGACAATAGTATCTTGTTGTATCTATTAAGGCTTAGTATGGAAAAAGTGAAAGTTGGGGAGACCGAGATGAATTTTAATTTTGCATATTCCAATGATACCTAAAAGTAATTATCGAAGAATATGAAACACAATGTTTAATAAAAGAGTTGAAGTATGGAAAGTTGTGACAAAAGCATAAATAAAATTAAAAATGTTTGAAAAAGAAAAAAATGGCGTTTCTTTAACCATTGAATTTCTTCAATTCTTTTAGATGAGCACTTTGCTGAATTTTCGATGTATAAACTTTAGGGGATTGAATTTTAAGTTTAAACGTTATTAATTACATTCGTGCGGACACGGCAATAGTCTTTATATGGGCGGAATTAAGTATTTGCTATTTTATAAATACCTTTTTACCTTGTAAAAAACGCACCCAAAAGACAAAAAACATAATCAAAATAGCAAATATAGCTTAGTTTTTTTGAGTTTGTGTATTGTGCAGGTAACGAATAACAAGAAAAAGACAAAAATAAAGACAAAACTGGAACAAAACCGAGCACTCGAGAATAGAAAGAAGGCGGGATAAAATAATTTCAAACAGCGCCCTCAGAATTTATTGGGCCCGCCATAAACCCACTTAACGGGGCGACCATCCCATCATTGCATAAAGCCCAAGAACAAGGAACGTAAAACCCCCAAAGTAAAAATGATAAATCTGTTATGCTTGAAAGGAAGTGACGTCACATCACGTGTGACTAATAAAATGAAACTATGTCACTGCATCGCAATACAATACATATTGAAAGGACGAATTAGGACGAGTGACACAAGCGGAGTCATGATATACCAATCATTCATTCTTAATTCACTCAGCTAATAGATCCAACGAATATAATAACTGTGCGTTGAATTGAAGTAAGAAAAAGGCCACGTGGCTCAAGCTTATCGGCTGGATCGTTTTGTGTAGGATGGGAATCAATGACATTGTAATCTAAAAGCCAAGATTGTGCCACGATCAATACACATATTCATTTGAATCAATTTTCATAAATTCATCCCCTTCTCACCCCGCTAGTAAACACCATCGACCCCTTCACCTTTAGGAGGAGGAAGCTAGTCATTTAAATTTATTTTATTTTAGTTTTTTTAAGCTTATTTTAGTTTTTTAAATATGTATTAATTAACGTTTTATGCTTTTATTGTACCTGCTTAATTCGTAAAGCTTTTCTATGATGTAATAAAGAATGTTGAAAGCTTTTTAAAGATCTAGGTTTGATTATAATATTTCTTATTTGCTCGAAATATAGTTGTTATTTCTTTATAGCTTGTTCATAAAAACTAACTTTCTCGTGAGTATTTTCGCAGCCTTTCAATCAACAAAAGCTTCTAAAACTTATACAAATGATTTCTATATAAAGCGCTTTCTAAGCTCTTTCGAAATAATTTTCATTTATTTTACTAAATAACTATGATCGATAATGCAAAAGGCTAAAATACCCAGCCCGGTTTTAGCTTATCTCT
This sequence comes from Tanacetum coccineum, assembly GCA_026074375.1. Lineage (NCBI taxonomy): Eukaryota > Viridiplantae > Streptophyta > Magnoliopsida > Asterales > Asteraceae > Tanacetum > Tanacetum coccineum. The sequence continues at coordinate 5,998 of BQNB010103504.1, read as the reverse complement.
GAGCTTATTCAATTTGTTTGAATAGAAACTCTTATTTTCTGTAAGTTTAAAGCTTCTGATCACTTATTTGGTTAAAAGAGCTTAGAAGCTAGACTCCAACTTTTATGAGCTTAATTTCTGCTTATTCGTTTTGTAAAATTTGAGCTTTATATCTTCTAGTGTTTGTTAAAGAGCTTATAGTTCTTGTTTAACGTTAGCTTGTTTAATTTTAGTTTTGAACTTATCTCTATAGTGTTTTGATTAGCTAAATCGTTATAAGTTGTAGATCTTAAAAAAATCGTTTTAGCTTAATATTAAGACATTTAGAGTTTAAATGTGCTTATCTCAAGCTTATGATTACTTAATTAGCAATTGTTCTATTGTGTTTGGCTTAATCTTGTTTTGATTAAATAAATATGCATGAGCTTATGCGGTTAGGACTATTCGAACGAACCTGAACTTAAATTTCAATAATGTAGCTTTTATTTGTTTAGCTTATATAAATTGTTATATCATCGTCTTAATCTCATTTGACTTATCATATTAATTATTTATGTGAATCCTTTTTCGAAACAACTAAGCACGGATTGGTTTGTATATGAAATAAAATTCAATTAAGCCTTGAGTGTTCTAGGCCACAATTTTATTGGTTTGTTTAAATTTCAAGTTGGGCTGTGCTATAATTTCTGGCCACGTTGGATATGATGATATTGGGGCCATAAAATAGGGAATTTAGTTTAATTTTGGGCCAACAGTGAATTTGCAAATAAGAATAGGCAAATTGTGTATTATAATTGTTCTAAAACTATTAAACAGTAAGTGTTTAATATATTTGAGTAGATGTTATTTTACCGGTCAACTCATGAGGCGCAGGAGCTAAAGGTTTTATTATAAGCTAGGACCACCGTAATTTGATTATTTGTTTTAGCTAAATAAAATCGATGGCTATCCGTTTAATTACGAGTCTCCAATTCCGTTCTATTTACTAATCCCATTTTACATAATTATAGTAGATTTATTTAAAGTTTTATAAATATGTTTATCTATATTTAATTTTTGTCCAACTCTTAGTGGTAACATTTTTTTATATTTGATGTTAATATACCGTTTGCCATGTTTAGTTAGTTGATTTATTTGCTCATTTAGTGTTTAGAAATTAGAGCGATTTAAAATATGATTAGAGATTATTAATTTGCGACATTTATTTAGATTAAAGTTTAAAAAAAATAAAAATAAAAAAATAAAAAAATAAAATATATATATATATATATATATATATATATATATATATTATAAAAATATATATATATATATATATATATATAAATAAAATTTCTTTGAAGTAAGATTTATTTTTAGGAAGTTTTGCAAATTTAAATTGTGAATTTTTTAAATGCTTGCTTATTTGTCACGTTTTAAATATCATTTTAGGTTAATAACTTTAACATGTTTAACTTGTTTTTATTGCTTTGCTTATTTTTATATGCTTTTATTACTTTATCAATACGTCAACTAGGATTATAGGTACACCCAAATCAAAATATATTATTCAACCATCAAAACAACCGATTCACGGACTTAACCGATTTTCAATTCATACTTCGTCGAGGGAAAATGACCCGGGAGGTTTTTGAGACAACTTTGGTTAAAAGTTTGTTTCTAGAACCTGATGGAAAATACTTTCTATACTATTATTGTTGCTATCTTTATATACTTATATATTATATAATATTATATATATAGTGTGTTCGGACTCGTATCACCTACAGATTCTCTGATGCAAGATGACTCCATCCCCGACGAGCAGGTACATTTGTCTGATGATGAAGACTCCGAGAATGATCACCTACCAAAAGCTGACTCGAGAAAAGACTGGTGGAAACCACTACCTGAAGAGGAAAGACCAGCGACTCCTGAACCTACCTGGACCATTCCTTCTTCCAACAAGTCAGATGTTGCGAACAACTGGGCCTCTGCATTGGCCACAACCTGTGAGCACCCTGCTGAGAATTCATTACTTGCCAAGACTGGAGACATGACGACTTTCCTGAAATGGTACTGCCGACAAGTGAACAAGACCACGCTTACACAAGCAGATTTCGAAGGGCAGGCTTATGAAGTTGTCAAAGCATTCTACCTAGATGTCGTTCACCTTCAGTTCCAGATGGAGGAGTGTCACAAGATGCTCACAGATCAGGTAGACTGGGCGAATCCCGAAGATCAGTAGACTGGCGAATCCTAAGGAGATCAGTCAGAATCAACGCAACCGAACACATGCCACTCTCGGTTGGACCTCCACAGTCATGTTACTATTCAAACACAATTTTTCTTTAATAAAGACTTAGAGTATTTATGGTATGGCAGCAAAGGAAGCTGTCCAGCACTCTCGATTTCCAAGATAAAGGCTGCTAACTACCCCGACTTTGGTCTTGAACTACTAGTGCCGGAACAAATGTGGATTGATGATGTGTGTACCTATGACATAAGTGCAAAATATGGCATATCTCACTGGTGGTTTACTCGACAGAAGTTCTATATTGACAGACATGATTCTCCGTCACGTCGAAAAGATGTTAGAACACACATGCGGATTCTCAGTGTCGTCAGAATTAAAGCCTACTCAAGATACGGGTATGACTAGTTGAGCGAAATTGTCCTCCACAGAGCCGATCACCAAGAACACATGATTGCTAAAAAGGATTTCAAGAACATGTATCCTAGTGACTTTGAAGACCTGAATCTGCTCCTTTTGCAAGGTCATCTCGATCATCTTTCTGGTTCAGACAAACGGATGCTATCCACTACTGTCAAGCTTTGGACCCAAAACTTAGTGATTCGACAACGGGTTGAAGACTTCCAACTCGGTATTAAAAGCTACTAGACTCAGCTGAACCTCACTAAACCAGGATAGGATGCTACAGGATACAAGTTCAAGCATGATTATACCATCATTGAGTCTCCTCGAGCAGTAGTGTTCCAGGTCAACAACAATGAACGAAAGATCATGCGGTTCAACGAAATATACAAGTTTAGTGACGGTACGTTGACTCGTATTCTGGAAGCACTAGCTTACAGAGTCAAGGAATTCAAGATCAAGCGGCTCAATCCGAGTATGAATACGCGAACCTGGAATGCTTTGTTGGTGGACGTGTTCATGATATTGACTACAGACTTCTTCAGAGAACAGAATGATATTGTCATTCCAATTAAAAGGTCAATATCATGTGTATCTTATTGTAAACTTTGTACATTATTTAGTTGTATTGTTATTAGTGTTATGTGTCAGTATATGAATTTTTCATGAGTTTCTCGTTAAACTCTAAATCATTTATAAAATCATCATAACTGACACTAACATACTCCCTCACTAATTGAGGGGGAGCATATATAGGTTCCAATATCGGCTTGTATTTAATTAGACCACATTTTCTCCCAAATTTTTCTAACATATTTAAATCAATTAAGATCCTAAATCTCAAAGGGTTTGAAATTTTTGATCAGGGGAGAGAATGTGATTTAAATAGTAAATCTGATAAAGATGTGATCTATTAAGACTCAAGCAGGTACTCCTCTCTTCATGTGCCAAACAATTTTGATTACCGACGCACTTGTTGAGGGGGAGCGTTTCTAAATAATCAAAACAATTAAGGCACAATGGCTTTGGTATTTATATCACAAGTACATTGGTTGATTTTTCAAATGGTTTATGGCAAGGTGAACTGTACCAAAAGACCGACCCTATAATTACTTTATCGGAGTTATAAGGATGGTAAGGTTAGGTACTCGTTCCCATGATCTCGCCAGAGTCGGAGGGATCTACCCAGGGATAATCCACTAGTTAGTATAGAAGTCCTAGGTATGATTACGTTAGCCTTAAAATATGGTGACATATCCGGAATTACATTAGTTCATTTATAGCGTGACACGTAGGGACTAATAATGACTAGTTATAATAGTTAAGTGTCACTAGGACTATAAATACCCCCTCCATACTTCCATGGAGGGGTGAAGTTCACATTTGTAAAAGTGTGTGTGTGTGTGTGTTTTCTCTCTACCACACACACACTCTTCCCATCTCTTTAACCTTTCAACTCTAATAAAATGGCTATTCATTTATTTCATTTTATCCAACCTACAGATCTATTTAATTCCTTATTCTTGTATGTCATTTATAATCTACAATTGGCATCAGAGCTGCAGGGGTGTTTCGTATCATGTGTTTGTTTGTTTCGTTACTGTTCATGTACTTCATCTACTGTTCATGTGTTGGTTACTGTTCATTCATTTTTTTTCGTGTCTTTCTTTTCTTGTGAAAGTCATGGAAATGGTGTTATAGTTGTTGATGATATTTCTGGATTGGATCTGTTATTTCTGGTCATGTTGTGTTGATTTTTATGCTAAAAAGACATGTTCTTCAAGAAACTAATCTGGGTTTGTTATTTTATTTTTTGGTTGCGTTTTGATGAAAGAGAAAAAAAAACTCAGATCCCGTTTTTAAAGAAAAAAGTACAAAAGTACAAAATTTACAGGTTGCGTTTTGGTTCAAAACAGTTGCGTTTTGTCTAAACAACAGAGGATTGCGTTTTGTCTCGGACTGCGTTTTGGTATATTTGTCCCAAGTTGAAGACCTTTACGTTGCACATCTAAACGCTATGCTGCCAAAATTTTGTAAATGTTGCGTTTTATGACGGGTTGCATTTTGCCCCCTAAGACCTTGTTGCGTTTTGCTTGGTTGCGTTTTGCTAAACCACAACCAAAACCAAGTCAACTCGGTTCTTACCGAGTTGACCTGGTCAACTCAAATGAGTCGCATCCATATCTCAAGACAAACCAACATAATGACTCATTAACAACATCAACAACCAAAATCAATTCAACAACATCACAACTTCAATCATCATCAACCCAACAACATCATCCAATCCCTACAACTATAACATCGTCACAATCACCCATCACAAATCGACCATCTCCATACAACTTTACAAGACTCGACACAAAATAAATAAATTGATCTCAGACCTCTTTTCGTTTGTGTTCGACATGTATCATCAAGATCTTTATAAGACCTAACACACGAAATAGAAAGAATCATCATAGATCCATGTGAAGCTCAAACTTCTTTTCATATTCGAAATTAAAGAAAGAGTCATAACAAATTTGTTACACTCAATCTTTGTTTCGATTTAAGAAAAACTCAACAACTAAAACGGAACCTACCCGAGACCCTTAGTGGCCTTGATGATCTTGAAGTCGTGGTCTTGATAAGCTTCGAGTAAACTATTGATGACAATAAGGTTTAGTAGCTTACTAGGAAACTGGTTGTTTTCGTTGTAGATTAAAAGGCTACATAAGATGTATGTGGCTTGGTGGTTGTTTAAAAGAAACCAAAAACAAATTTTTGATTCAAGACTAGTGATATTTCATTTTTTTTATCTAGAAAAGAAATGGAATATGGTGGCTGTGGATTTGTCACATGGTGACTGCGTTTGTGGTTGAAATGAGATTATTAGGGTTATAATTTATTTTATATCCCCAAACATTTAGGGTTGTGACTTGTGGCTAATATTGTGTTGGGCCTTGGTATTAACGTTTGTATTTGGTTAAGGAAAGGAAATATGGGCCATGACACTATATGAAAAATGAAATGGACGAGTATGAGTATTAGGCGGCTTCAAATGAAAAAAAAGGGAAAAATGGGGCCAACTATTGAGCGAAGTGTTAGATTGTTTTGTACAAGTTGTTCTTACTTATATTTGAAGTTCGAAATTACAACGTGACTATGTATATGGAGTGGGCTAGATGTATTTGGAACGAATAAATGGATATTGGGCTGTGAGCTTTATTAAGCCGAAATTGGTTATGGTATAGCTAATTTTTTTGCTTATATTTGTAAATTGAGCTGGGAATAAAACGATATCACAACAAGTTCAATTAGACAAATGTAGATCCGTTGTCGACATTCAAACACAACATTTGTCTAGTTTAACGACATTCTTGAACAACAACACAACAAACA
>BQNB010103503.1:0-24021 GCA_026074375.1 Tanacetum coccineum | reverse complement strand
AACACAAAAATAATCTTCTCTCAACCCCTAGAATTCTGTTGAACCGTGATCAAGCATTCCCAACCTATTCCCCTAGAGAACGATTACAACCCCCGAGTCTTGCATATACTACTACTACAACGATTAGGTACTCTGCCTAGGGAGTTATAAAACTTCTTGTTGAAGTCCTACGACGACCGCATCACAAACACTTGCTAACATAGGTGGCAATATCGGCTTTCATGTTGGGCCACCAATACAATTTCTTCTTGTCATGGTACATCTTGTCAGAAACCGGATGAACAGAATATTTTGACTTGTGGGACTCATGCATAATCAAAGTCCTTAGATCACCAAAGCATGGCAACCAGCTCCTGTTCTTCAAACATAGTGTTCCGTCAGCACGCGGTTCCAACTTCTCTTTCCTGATCATACCTCCCACATCTTCAGCCTCAAAGTTTCATGGCTTCCTTGCCTTAGTCTAAGTGTTCAAGATTTGTTTGGGAAGATCCAAACCAATAGTCATAACTAAGGCTCGAACCCGTAATGGCTTAATTCGTTCTTTTCTGCTTAAAGCGTCAGCCACTACATTTGCTTTTCCCGGGTGATAACAAATTTTGCAATCGTAATCACTGAGCAACTCCAACCAACGATGTTGCCTCATGTTTAACTCTTTCTGATCAAGGATGTGTTGTAAGCTTTTGTGATCAGTGAACACAATACACTTTGTTCCATACAGATAGTGTCTCCAGATCTTTAGAGTGAACACTACTGCTCCTAACTCCAATTCATGAGTCGTGTAATTCTTCTCATGAATTTTCAATTGACGGGATGCATAAGCAATCACCTTCTCATTTTGCATCAAGACGGCACCTAATCCTTTATGCGAAGCATCACAATAAACAATAAAGTTCTCAGCTCCTTCAGGTAAAGCCAAGATAGGTGCGCTACACAGTTTCTGCTTCAATAACTGAAAAGCGGCTTCTTGTTTGTCACCCCAATCAAACTTGACCTTCTTCTGGGTTAGCTTGGTCATTGATTTGGCGATCTTTGAAAATCCTTCAATGAATCTTTGATAGTAACCGGCAAGACCTAAAAATTGACGAATCTCCGTTGGAGTCTTAGGAGATGCCCAATCTTTAATAGACTCGATCTTGGCGGGATCCACGTGAATGCCCTTACTGTCAATCACGTGACCGAGGAACTGTACTTTGGGAATCCAAAATTCACACTTAGAAAATTTGGCATACAACTCCTCCTTCTTAAGCAACTCTAAGATTAACTTAAGATGCTCTTCATGCTCTTGCTTGTTCCTTGAGTAGATCAAAATATCGTCAATAAAGACAATGACAAATTTATCCAGATATGGCTTGCACACCCGATTCATGAGATCCATAAATACAGCCGGTGCGTTCGTCAAACCAAATGGCATAACTTGAAATTCATAATGGCCATAACGAGTTCTGAATGCGGTCTTCGGGATGTCTTCTTCACGAACTCTCAGTTGATGATAACCCGATCTCAGGTCGATCTTCGAGTAGACACTCGACCCTTGAAGTTGATCGAACAAATCATCAATCCTTGGAAGCGGATAACGGTTCTTCACCGTTAGCTTATTTAATTCCTGGTAATCGATGCACATCCGGAATGATCCATCCTTCTTCTTGACAAACAAGACCGGAGCTCCCCAAGGTGAGGAACTGGGTCTTATAAAGCCTTTGTCGGAAAGTTCCTGCAGTTGATCCGACAATTCTTTCATCTCAGACGGAGCTAATCGATAAGGCGCCCGTGCTACAGGTGCAACACCAGGTATCAAATCAATCTGAAATTCCACTTGTTGGGCTGGTGAAATACCCGACAAGTCGTCGGAAAATACTTCGGGAAAGTCTCGAACAATTGGTACGTCTTCGAGTCGCTTCTCCGCCAACTTGTCTTCAGCCTTCATTGTAGTAATATGTGCCAAAAAGACATGACATCCTTTTAGCAAATACTTTTGAGTTTTGGTGCAGGAGATGATGTTTAATCGAGACTCATGTCCGTTGTTGCTTCCGTCACCATGAACAATTAAGATTTCATTCCCAAAGGGAGTACGGACAATCTTCTCATCACAGACCATTACGGCATGATATTTTGTTAACGAGTCCATACCAATTATGATATCAAAGCTACCGAGCTCTACGGGCATTAAATATATGTTGAATGGATGATTCAGAAAGTTTAATGTGCAACCCCATATGATAGTATTAACCCCAATTATTTTGCCGTCAGCTAACTCAACATCATAACCATGTCTAGTGTAGTTCGGATGATATTAAGTAGAGAACTAAATGTAGTAGATACAAAACTCATATCGACACCAGTATCAAATAAAATCGAAGCATAACGGTTGTTTAGGAGGAACATACCCGTAACGACATTAAAGTTCAGGTTTATCCCTGTAGTGCTCACAACATAAGCCCTTGCCTGAGCATTACCATTCCCAGCTTGATTTCCCATATTCTTGTTCGTTAACTTCGAGAAATCTCTCTTGTAATACCCCTAAACTCCACACTCAAAGCAAGTGACAACCTTTTGATTTGCCTCGGAGTTTCTTTTGTTGTTAGCATTAGCATTAGCAGTAGGACTCCTACAATCACGGGCCAGATGGCCAACTTTTTTGCAATTGTTGCACCTTGGTGCACACTGCCCTTTGTGATGATAGTTATATTTGGGGCACAGGGGTAGTGTTAGCCTTAATTTTATTAAGTCAAACAAGAATGTTATCAGTCTTATAAAGTCAAATTAGGTCTTGTTAAGTAATCGGCTAATCGGGTATTAACAGGCTTGGAATGTAATCTAATATTGTCCATGTATCGGGCTCAAAGCCCAAGTTAAGCTAAGGCCGACCCATTAAGAAAGCCCATGTGCCAAGTAAAAGGATAAGGGTATGAAAGAAACCCTCTCCACACATGGAGAGGGTGTTGGTTGCTGATACGTACGTATTAATATCAAAGTATTGAAATTCCAAAACTACCCTTTAGGAAAAAGGTAATTAGAAAATCACACAAAATATCATACGTTAACCGGTAAGTGTTCACCAGGTCGTTTATACCCAAAGAATTATGAATTGAAACCCCGTTATTATTTGGACAACGATTTGAATGGTTTCAAAGTTTTTGAATTGGTTTTCTATTTCTACAATTAAAAACACATAAAACAAACAAAAGAAAGTAAACGACAAATCAATTAAACAATTAAAACTTAAAAATGTTAACGTGAATTAAAAAAAACGTAACAAACAAGCAAATATATCAAATTTAAGACCTACGAATGCAAATTTGATTTCTAAACCTACTAAATAATAAAATAAAATTTTTAGAAAAAGAATTTTTTTTTTTGATTATTTTTCTATTTTTTATGATTTTTTAAAGTTTTTAATCTAATAAAATGCAAGAAAAATATAAAAGTTTGAAATAAAAATCCTAGAAAATTACTAAAATTTGCTGATGATGAAAAGTTTGTAAGAAAATTAAAAACACAAAAGTAGCTTAACTAAATAAGCCAGAAAAGGCAGATTAAGCACTCGAAGTGCTTTTATGAAAAAAGGGCCAAAAATGTGTTTAGTAAATTGTGTTTTCACCTTAGGACGTAAAAGTCCCAAGGGCGCAGTGGTAGAGAGGTGTGCGTTTAAGAGGGTTGAATGAGGTTGAGGTCAAGGGCTTGCTCACCCTTGACTTCCCTTGTTCCACTTTTTTAATTTTTGAAAACTTTTTGAAACAAACTTGTAAAACAGCTGAAAATTAACACTTTTTGTGAAGACAACTTTTTTCAAATTCACAATTAAGCTAGAAAACAGCTTATCAACCAGACAGATATCACTTAAAGGATTTATGACTTTTTTCACAAAATTTAAAAAAACTGAAAAGCTAAAATAAGCTCAAGCCTGAGCAAATTAATCCACAATCACCTTGAAACTACTCTAATAAGCAAAACTAAGCAAGGATTAAGCAAAATTAATAAGCCAATGCTTAAAAGACAAGAATAAGCATTTTGACACAAACTGTTTACCCAACAGTCTAACAAGGACTTTTTGAGCTTATTTTTAAGCACATAAACAGATCCTTATGGCTTAGTGGCATATACCACTAGAAAGCTTGACCTATAAGCTATCTTAATTAACTCTCAAAAAGTATTTTGAAATTCATTTAAGCTAAGAAAAAGGTGGATGAAAAAGCTGTTTATTCAATTTAATCTATTTTTAGAATTTTAGTTTTTTTATCAAAAGGCTACAACTACTTATGCAGGCTTAAAAACAGATACACTAATAAGCTTTTTAAACTGAAATAAGCCCTAACTAATCTAGATTAGCCTATGAACTAGCTGTGCACCTAATTTCAAAATCTAAATCCACATTAAGCTACCTTAAATCTTAGAATGAAAATGGCTTTTAGACAGTTTTGTTTGCTGATGCAGTTGACAAAATCTCCTATCCAAATCACAAGACCAATGATGCAAACCTTAATGATTTGGTTTCTACACCAAATAAACACCAAAGCAAGAGAAACTTGATCAATAAAATCAACTAAAACAATTTTAAGCTCAAAATGCATTAAATCTGAGCTTATGAACTCAGATTCAAGAAATCTACACTCAATCCTTTCAAAACTTGATTAAAATTAACTAAGACCTTAAAACCTTACCTCATAAACCTCAATATGAATTCTAAACTTGATTTAAAGAGCTAAAAGTCTCTTGACAGCACTAACTTTTAGTGCTGTCTTGAGCCAAACACCCCTTTAAATAACTTATTTCCATTTTTAGCTTATGAAACTTAGTTTTAAAACTTAGATAATCAATACCAGATAGTAGTTAGCTTATGAAAGACCTTATGAACACATTTTAACAATCAAATAAGCTAAATCAATTAAATAACAGATTATGCTAATATTTTTGGTTTTTTTAACTATTTTATAACAAAAACTTGTAAACTATGATTTAAACTAACAACTAAACTAAATAAGCATCAAACAACTATGATAAGAAATAATAAACTATTCTAACTAATAAAAAGCAGACAATAAGCAGAATTAAGCTAAATTATAAATTTAAGCTACAAAAGGTAAAATGAGGACTTACAAAAGCCTTTGCGCAAACAAGGCTATTATATTAAATGCTCAAGGAGCTACTCAACAAGCTCCAGCTTATCTAGGATCAGCTTGTAAGGTCCTGGAAGCCCATTCAAATCTGGATTCCCTTCTAAAAATAAGCTGTGGTAAACTTGAGGTGAATTTGAGTGCTTGAGGCAATTTTAAACCTATTAAGCTTTGATAAGCATGCATTATCTAGTGACAACAGCTTATGAAAAGCTCATTTAAGTAAGATCTATCATATTTAATCTTGTAAGACAATAAGGCAATGATTGTAAAGTAAACTATGAAATTTTATTAACATTGAAAATGAGGTTACAATGTTTAAAGAAAAACTGAAATTACAATAAGCTAATTATTACAATAAGCTGCTTAAATCTAAAATAACATAAGCTAAAAATGATACATAAGCTGAATTTATTCTAAATAAGCTAAGCTACCTTTAAAAATTACACTTGATTAATCCCTTTGAGTGTGACGTTGAGGCTTCCTTTTATAGTAAGAGGAGAAGATTCTAGGGCCCCCTTAGACGCTCCTTTAATCGCAGCATAGATCCCCAACTCGAATTAGCTCTTTTAATTGTAGCCCTGGATTATGATAAAGTCAAAGGATTTCACGAGTGGGCAAATCCAATCATTGAGAACTAGTTGTGCTTCTTTCGAACTAGTTTTAGTGTAAAAATCCCTCACTTGGTGTGTAAAAACTGACGAAAACGTAAAAATACTGACGAAAACGTATAAAACTGACGAAAACGTAAAATAACTGACGAAAACGTAAAAAAAAAATTAACGAAAACGTAAAAAACACTAGTAAAAAGATAAAGAAACAAAAATGAAAGAAGTACTTCAAGAGAAAAAAACAAATGGTCTTCTTCTTTGCAGATGAAGAGCTTAGATGCACCTCTTCTTCTGCAGACATGGTTTGCAGATAAAGAGGTAAAACCTCTGAAAAAACAAATGAAACCTAAAATGGTTTGACTTTGGGCTTTAAGGGTAAACGGGCTAAGGTTTTATTTGGGCTCGGTAATAAGGGTAAATTTGGACTTAACGACCGTTAGTCCCTAAGTATTAAAGGACTAACGGTGTTATTGGTTTAAGGACTATTGGTGAAAGTGGTTTATCATTAAGGGTTCATTTGGAATTTTCAAAGTTTTGTCTTTTCAAGAGTTGACCAATGTTGACTTTGGTTGACTTTTGTTGACCTTTTGCTTAACAACTCCTGGATCTTGTGTACTCATTCCGTCTCGTGTTCGTTTTTGCCCAGTTTTTGGCTCTTTTCTTGTGATTTTTTGCAATATCCGTACCTACACATCACAAAAGACAAAATACACAATATACAAGCATAATATGCATTATTTTATCTTTTTAGGGTCATTTTTGGTATAAAACGGATATATGATTTCTCACATATCAAAATTCCCCAAACTAAGCGATTGACGTGTCCTTACGCAATGTTATATGCTCTAAAACCAAATACTCCAAAACTTCCTCAAACTATTCCTTTGAAAAGTAGCAAAGTCTTTTATGGAGAGAGTTAAAAAATCACAAGTTTTAAAACACCCCCGTTTTCCCATTTTTTTAAAAAATTTTTCATTTTTATAATTTTCATAATTTCCAACTTACAACTTATTCATGCATGACATAATGTATTGCTTTCACTATTCATTGATAACTTTGAGGATCATGGAACAAAAAACACAAAAGTGTCCAAATGGATAAATTTATCGTCCCCGACTTTCACTTCTCCATGCCAAGCTTAAAAACAAGATCATTGTAAAATACAAGTTATGATGCTCACACTACTCATAAAAGCTAATTGTGTATTACTTTTCCTCCCTTATTCCTAATTTTGTATCTCAAGATTTTATTTAAGTCATATGCCCGAAGGCTCTTTAAGACTTTATTTCGATACTTATTAATTCCAAAAATAAAGGGTAACGGTTAAGACGCAATAATTAGTTCCTAGCCCTTTTCAAAAGAACAAATGTCATCAAAATGAAGTCCACATCGAGGCGACCAAAATTTGGCTTTTATTAGGTTACTTAAGCATGGCACCATTCATGTCATATACCCTTAGGCTCTTTAAGACATAAATGGACCAATCTTATTTGCACCATATACCCTAAGGCTCTTTAAGGTACAAACAAGACAAAAATTAAGCAACAATATCCATTCCATTGCCCTAAGCTCTTTAAGGAATGAATAAGGCTATAATTTCACTTATTAAATTCTACTTACCCCATATACCCTAAGGCTCTTTAAGGGATAAGCAAAATATTTATTCATGTGATACATATAGTATGCCAAATTAAGTATTCCTGATGTATACTTATCTTAATCACAAAGGAACTAAAGAAAACTTCTATGAACTAATTATTAACCAAAAAACCGCACAACTCTATTTATTAAACAATTATATATAAAGGTGAAACAAGCTAATGGGAGAAAAAGCCACAATTAACACTTATGAGCCTTAAAGAAATCCAACTATTCTACGTTTAGCATCAAAACTTATATTCTACTCTATCATCTCTTGTTCTTCACAATTTAAAATTTCTAAGAAAGAAACTCGTGAATACTTAGCCTAATAAATCGATCTTTGCATATTTAAAATCAATTATGGGAACTTGCAAAATCTTGACTTTTTCAAGCTAGACTTGCTTTTTATAGCTCCTTGTATAAAAGATTAGCAAATTTCAATTCATACATGTTAAGGAGAAAGCTAAGATACAAAACCGGTCCGGTCAAAATTTACTTTTATTCTCACCAACGGAAAGCCTACATTCGTGTCAAAACAATTATTATTTTTATCAACTATTTTCTATTTTTCATCATTTTTTTATATATATATTTTTTAAATATATATAAAATTTTAAAATTTTTGCGGGAAAACGGGGTACGTGAGAACAACGGGCAAAAGGTAGGTAAGATTATATCGAAGATATACCACCCCATACTAAAAATAAACATTGTCCTCAATGTTTCCTAATCTAAGGCTTATAACCCCATACTAGAACTCAAAGAGTCGAATGCATAATCCGAGCATGGAGAAAGTATCACAAAAATCTTAAGCCGTTTATCAAGTATGCTAAAAAAATAGACGTTAGTCGATAATAATCTATGATATTGGATTTCCCCAAACTAATGGCAAGCAAAGGCTAGGAAGCTCGAATGGAATGGGACAAAACACCGAACATGAGAGTCTTCAAAAATTGAGGGTCAATCCTACAAACAATCACAAGCACAAACAACCAGAATCGGAAGAGTACAAGCCTCCTCACATCACATTAGAAAGAAGAAAAATGGAAAATGGATAAGCATGGGGTGCCTCCCATGAAGCGCTTTGTTTTTGGTAACCGAGTCACATAGCTTGACTCGATCCCCGCATTTAGTTGTCCATGGGGATGGTTTGGAGATCCGGGACAACCTTTGATGGTATGTCCCCTCCAAAGTAATGCTTCACACGATGACCATTCACCTTAAAGTTTGGACCATCGGGTTGAGATAACTTAATGGTTCATATGGAAAATTCTTGTGTGATGGTGAAAGGTCTGACCAACGGGTTTTAAGCTTACCCGAGAATATCTTTTGAGAGGTTGAAGAGTAAACTCAGATCATCTACATTGAAAATGCGGTTTTTGATTTAGAGTCGTGAAGCTTCTTCGTCTTCTCTTTTATATATTCAAATAATTCTCGTATGCTTGATCACGAAGCTCATTATGTTCATTAAGTTGAGCTTTCCGGTGATAACCGCGGTTTTAAAAGATCAAAATTAGCATGTTTTCAAAGGCCCAATATTGCCTAATGCTCTAACTCGTATGTAGATGACAAGATTTGTACACGAGCGTGTTGGAGTAAAACAATCCGGTGTCTTAAAAGCGGTATCGGATGCCCATATGAGCTGTCATCTAAGCTTATCGGACCATGAGCACGGTTTAACACCAACCGTCTTTCAAGAATAAGTTTCAAGACACGATTGGGATACCTCCACAATTATCCACTCTATTTGAGGGTAATAAGCGGTAGCAAGACGATGAGTGACCCCATACTTATACATTACTTTAGCAAATTTATCATTACAAAAATGGGTCCCACGATCGCTTATAATAGCTCTAGGTGTTCCAAATCGGGCGAAATAGGAGCATTTAAAAAAATTAACTATAACTCAAGCATCATTAGTGGGCGAGGTCTTCGCTTTTACCCACTTTGAAAGATAGTCAACAGCTACGATAATATACTTATTCCCTCGTGAAGACGGGAATGGACCCATAAAATCGATACCTCATACATCAAAGATTTCAAAATCGTGATATAGCGTTTTTGAGGCTTTCATCTCTTTATTGAAAATCTTGCCTTGGACAGTGACACGTTATCACAAGATTTGATCATAGTATGGGATTCATATATGGTCGCCAAAAGAACAGGCAATCAATTACTTTCTTAGCGGTGAGATTTGACACTAGATGGCCCCCGGTGGGGTCATTAATAACATGCCTTTGAGGATTATCAAATCTTCTTGGACCAGGCACACACCGTCGAATATGATTTGATCTACACAAATCCCGAAAAAGGTGGGGTCGTCCCATAAAGTAAATGTTTAACGGTCCTTAAGAATTTCGTTCTTTTGTTGGGACGAACATCCTTTGACGATTAAAATTTCCCTGCATAGTAATTTGCATTAATCAAGAAACCATGGGGTACTTCCACTATATATAACTCCAAGAGTTTCTAAAGGAAAATTTTCATTTATGTCTTTATTTTCTAACACATCCTTATGAGGATTCTCAAGTCTAGATAAATGATCGGCTGCGATATTCTCCGTCCCTTTCTTATCACGGATGATGATATCAAATTCTTGTAGGAGGAGAACCCAGTGGAGCAATCTCGGCTTGGCATCTTGTTTACTAAGAAGGTATTTAAGAGCCGAGTGATCCGTATACACTATGCTTTTAGATAAGACAAGATATGGCCGAAACTTTTCAAAAGCATAAACTACGGCAAGCATTTCTTTTTCCGTTGTAGTGTAATGAATTTGAGCTTCGGTCATTGTCTTACTAGCATAATGTATAGGCTGAAAATGCTTCGTCTTTCATTGTCCCAAAACCACACCAATCGCAAAATCGCTAGCATCACACATAAGTTCAAAAGGTAGGCTCAAATCGGGGACAACTAAGATCGGAGCTTCGGTAAACTTCTTTTTAAGAGTCTCAAAAGCATCAATACAATCTTGATAAAACACAAACGGTGTTTCCTTCTTAAAAAGGTGAGTCATAGGTCTAGCTATCTTAGAAAAGTCTTAGATAAATCGTCGGTAAAACCGGCATGACCAAGGAAATGCCTAACACCTTTTACGGTAGTCGACTTTGAAATTTTATGCCCTAATACAATTCCTTCTCTACACATAAAATGGCACTTCTCTCAATTTAGAACTAAATTCGTGTCTTCACACCTTTTTAGCATGTTGTCTAAATTGGAGAGGCAAGTAGCAAAACTATCTCCAAAAACCAAGAAATCATCCATGAAAACTTCCATAGTCTTTTCGATCATATCATTAAATATGGCCATCATACACCTTTGGAAAGTACCGGGAGCATTACACAAGCCAAATGGCATGCAACGGTAAGCGAAAGTTCCATAAGGGCATGTAAAAGTGGTTTTCTCTTGGTCTTGGAGATCTATTGGGATTTGAAAGTACCCTGAAAATCCATCTAGAAAACAATAGAACTCATTTCCGGCTAATCTTTCTAACATTTGGTCCATAAATGGTAATGGAAAATGATCTTTACGAGTAGCTTTATTTAATTTCCTATAGTCAATACAAACTCTCCACCCGGTAACTAATCGTGTTGGAATCAATTCATTGTCTTTGTTAGAAACTATGGTTATACCACCTTTTTTAGGTACATAATGCACGGCGCTTACCCACGGACTATCAGAGATCGGGTAAATCATTCCGGCATCAAGAAGTTTGATTACTTCCTTCTTGATTACCTCATGAATTTTTGGGTTAACCCGTCTTTGACTTTGTACCGTGGGTTTATAATCTTCCTCCATCAAGATTTTGTGAGTGCAAAACCAAGGGTCAATACCCTTGATGTCGGTGATTTTCCAAGCAATGGCCCATTTATGTGATTTAAGCACCTTTAAGAGGGCTTCTTTTTCATCATCTTTTAAACCTTTTGCAATAATCACGGGTAACTTATCGATTCCTTCTAAGTAAGCATATTCCAAATGAGATGGTAAATCTTTTAACTCTAATTCTGGAGGCTCTTCAATTGAAGATTTTGCCTTAGTTACTTCTACTTGCTTAAGGTTCATCGGAGGGAGTTGAAACGGGTCATTATTCAACAATTTTTCAATTAAGCAAATATCTCCCTCCGGAAGAATTATTAGAAAAACCTAACACTTCTTGAGCATACTCCTCTCTAGCAACATCAATGACGTCAATTCGGTTTACCGACATATCATCATATGTAGAGGAGTATCTCGTAGTTTGATCGAGATTAAAAGTCACGGCTTCGTCATTAACCCGAAGGGTTATTTCTTCTCCATAAACATCAATTAAGGCACGGCTGGTCCTTAAGAAGGATCTCCCTAGAATGAGAGGAACCCGAGGATCGGCTTCAAAATCAACAACAACAAAGTCGGTAGGAAAGTGAAACTTCCCCACTTTGACAAAGACGTCTTCGGCGAGTCCTTTAGGACGAGTAATGGATCAATCCGCTAGCTCTAGAGTCATCCGAGTGGGGGTAAGTTCGGGTAGGGAAAGCTTTTTCCAAATGGAAAGAGGCATAAGATTTATGCTTGCGCCAAGATCGGCCAAGGCGTGATATACATCCATTCTCGGGAAATCACATGGTATAAGAAACTTGTCGGGATCTCCAAGCTTTTCGGGAAGCTTCTTAAGGAGCATCGCCGAACAATTCTCATTCAACGGTATCTTAGCTAATTCAAACAACTTTTCCTTATTCATGAGCAAATTCTTAATCGTAGGGGCAAATCTTGGCATCAAAAGTAAAGCGTCCGCGAAGCTAATGTCGAAGCGCAAATCTTGAAAGATTTGAAAGATCTTCTCCATTTGATTCGAAGATTTTTCACGGAACTTTTGATCATTAAGTCTTGAAGGATATGGAATATTGGGCTTAGGTAAAGTCTCCGAAACATCGGGTTCTGGAATCGGAATGGGGTTAACCGAAGGTTGGATGTGAGCGGTACTTTCTTAGAAATTAGTTTGCTCCTTATCCGTTGTCTCCTCGGTTTCTAGTTCTACTACCTTTTTGGGAGAAGGGTTAGTAGGAATCAAAGGTCCCTCATAAGTAACACCACTTCGAGTAGTGATTGCTTTCATCTCACACTTCGGGTTAGGAATAGTATTACTCAGAAGAGTACCCGAAGTTGAGGCTTGGTTTTGGAAAAATCCACTTAACATATTTTGCAAATTATTTTGCAAATTATTTTGAAAAGCATTTTGTTGATTCATCAAGACTGTTTGTTGAGTCTTCATTGTATTTTGAATTTCATTCTTAAATTCTCATTTCAATGAGTTAATTTGACTTTGCATGTTTCTCATCATTTAATCATTCGATTTCATATAATTTGAAAACTCATTTGGAACTCCTTGTTGAACTTGATTATTAGGAACTTGAAAATGTTGGTTTTGAAATCCTTGATTTTGAAAAATTGGAGCATGATTAATTTGAGCTTGAAAACCTTGATTTCCATGAAAATTATTTCCTCGATTAAAATAATTCCCTTGACCTCGATTTTGATTATACCTATTTTGACTATTTTGCACCGGAGCAAAACTGGATGGTGCCATGTAGTTGCTAACAAGGTTTGGAGGGGCTACTTGATTGTAAGTACCCATTGCCGCACAAACACTAGATTGATTGCTATCGGTATTAGGACAATTATACCAAGCATGAGCACTACCACTATAACACAAGATTCCTCAACCGCTTTAACCGTAGCGGGAGTGACAACTTTCTTAGAAACAATCTCAACTAAGGTCGAAATTTGGTCCGCAAGCTTATCAATTCTCTCATCCATTTTACTAGAACTTTCCCTAGAAGTCGTATTCTTCCTAGAAACATTCGATTTATTTCATGAATAACAAACTTTTGATTTATTTTTAATTATGTTCAAAGCCTCTCTAGTAGTTTTACTCAAAAGATTTCCACCCGCCGCGGCATTTAAGGAGTCTTGATCATTATCATTTAAACCATTATAGAAAGTATCTATTTGGGTTAACTCCGTAAATTCGTGGTGGGGACAAGCTCTAAGCATTTCCTTAAATTGTTCCTATGCTTCACTAAATGTCTCCTCGAATTTTTAGGTAAAACGAGAAATTTTATTTTTTAAGTGAGTGGTCTTCGAAGGAGGGAAAAATTGATTCACGAATTTGGTTACGAGATCCTCCCAAGTCAAGATCGAATTAGGAGGTTCTTTATCGTACAAAACTCTAGCGGGCCCCTCGAGCGAGTATGGAAACATCATAAGTTTAATCACATCATTCAGCACATCCCTAAACTTCAAAGTCGAGGTAATCCTTTTGAAATTGTTAATATGAGTATGAGGGTTTCCCTCTTAAAACCGTGAAACGGGCTAGCTTGAACTAATTGTAGCAAATTCGTCTTAATTTCAAAATGATCTGCATTAATTTCCGGTATGATGATAGCTTCTCCATACCCTTTCGTGGGGTGCTCGGAGTAGCTCTTCCATTGTTCGTTTCGCCATTGGTGCAACTTCAACGATAGTACGAAGCTCGGGTTCGACTACGTTTGGAGCACATCTTCTATTTCGACGTCTCAGAATGATTACGGGTGAATTATTTGGAAAATGGGAATTTCTAGTGCGCATGCACTAAACAAAACAAACGAGGAGAGAAAAAAATATACACAAAAATATTTTTGTTTCACCGAATAATCAACAAACTTAGGGTAACTCCCTTAAGTGAAACTTGCAAACGGGGGACGTAGTGGGAGCGAATCACCTTAAAAACGTTTGTCCCTTCGGGTCGTAGTTCCGTGGAACAACCCTTCTAATAGCTTATTTCACAAAAGAGGTGCTCCTTTTTCGTAGGTGACATAAGACGGTTACTTTTTTTTGAATCTTAAGTTTGGGAACTTAATAATGGATATTTACAAATTCTCTAGTAAGAGAATTAAATTGCTTGTGTATTTTAGTATTTAAGAGAACACAATAAAAAATCGAAAAATTCGGAAGAGCAAATATTTTTGTATTTTTTATTTATCTATTAACTTCTACATATAGTAAAAAGAAAAAGAAAATATATTTTTTACTTTTTTTTTATTTTTTATACTTTTTTTAGATTTTTGATTTTTTTCAAAAAGACGTAACTTTCGAAAACGAAAGGTTCTCCAAATCACGATCGACAAATTCAAACGAGAGAATCTTTAACACAATTCCCCGGCAGCGGCGCCAAAAATTTTGATGTTACAATTTTATACGTATAATACTAAAGTATAAGAAATTCACTATAAATCCTTGAGGACAAAGATTAAAAATAAAAATCTACACAAAATTATCGTACGTTATCCGGTAAGTGTTCACCGGGTCGTTTATACCCCAAGAATTATGAAATTGAGACCTCGTTTTTGATTTGGACAATGATTTGAATGGTTTCAAAGATTTTGAATTGATTATCTATTTCTACAAATGAAAACATATAAAACATATAAGGAAAAATAAGCAACTAATCAATTAAGCAACTAACACTTAAAAACATTAACGGGAATTAAAGAAAACGCGACTATAAAGCAAGTACTTTAAAATTTAAGCCTACGAAAGTAAATTTAATTTCTAAACCTAAAATACGATAAAAGAAAATTTTCAGAAAAAGAAAATTATTTTTTTGATTATTTTTCTATTTTTTATGATTTTTTAAAGTTTTTAAACTAATTAATGCAAGAAAATTACTAAACTATGAATTAAAAATCTGAGAAAATTCCTAAAAGTAGCTAAAGAAGTTAAGTTTGCAGGAAAAATACTAGCTAGGAAAATGCTTAAACGAATAAGCCCAAATAAGCCAGAATTAACACTCGAAGTGCTTTTTATAAAAGGGCTAAAAAAGGTGTTAAAAGAATATTGAATGCAAAATAGAATGGAAAAGACCCTAGGGCACGTTGGTTTGGTGTGTGTGTGTGTTGAGGCATTTAAAATGGTTGAGGTGGATAGAGGTCAGGGGTTCGAGCCTTGCTCACCCCTGATTTCCCTACTTTCCTTTTTTTTCCTTTTTAAAACTTTTTGAAACAAACTTATTAAGCAGCTAAAGACAAGCACTTTTTATGAAAACAACTTTTTTTTCAATATTAAAAATGAGCTAGAAAACAGCTTAAACTAACAGACAGATATGACTTAACATTTTTGGCTTTTTTTAACAAAACTAAAGAAAACAAATAAGCTAAAATAAGCTAAGACCTAAGCAAATTAAGCTATAACTACCCTATTATTAACCTAATAAGCAAGTGAGACACAAATTAAGCAAAAACTACAAGCTATAAGCTGGAAAAATCAAATAAGCACTTTGGCGAAAACTGTTCCTAAAGCAGACAAACAGGCAACTTTGAGCTTATTTTT
Organism: Tanacetum coccineum; assembly: GCA_026074375.1. Classification (NCBI taxonomy): domain Eukaryota; kingdom Viridiplantae; phylum Streptophyta; class Magnoliopsida; order Asterales; family Asteraceae; genus Tanacetum; species Tanacetum coccineum. The sequence goes on along the minus strand of BQNB010103503.1, from coordinate 8,318 downwards.
AAGCAAATAATTGGATCCTTATGGCTTAATGGCATATACTACTAAAAAGCTGGTCTTAAAATCTATCTAAAACAGCAATCAAAAAGTATTTTGAAATCTATTTAAGCTAAGAAAAAGCTAATTGAAAAAGCTACTTTTAACTGTTTAACTATGTTTTTGGTTTTTATGAGAATAACTTTGAGCTAATTTTTAAGCAAGAAAATAAAACCTTATGACTTAATCACTTATATCACTAAAAAGCCTGTCCTAAACACTACTTAAAACACTAATCAAAAAGTATTTTGAAATTTAAACAAGCTAAGAAAAAGCTAATTGAAACAGTCAGTACATACTGATTGAAATCAGTATGTGCTGATTTAAAACTATTTTATAAAAAGACAAAATGCTAAATTGCAGACCTAATTCAGATAGCTAAATAAGCTAATTACTACAAAATAAGCCTTAATCTATTAAATTTGACCTCTGAACTACTTGTGCTTTAAGTTTTAAAACCTAATTTCTACTTAAACTAGCTGAAATTTAATGATGAAAGTGGCCTTAAGGCTGTTTATAATGCTGATGCAGTTGACACAAAAATTACCTAAGTTCAAAACCAAATAATGCAGACTTAGAAACTTGATTCAAACATCTTTTAAAGACCAAAACTAGAGTAAATAGAACAATGAGATCAGCTAGAAAGGATTTGAGCTTCAAATGCTTATGAAACTGAGCTTACGCTAACAGATCCTTACAATCTAAACACAAACCTATTAAAATCCGATTAAGCCTAACAAAAAACTTAAATCCTTACTATATAAACTTCAAAATGAGATTTGAAATTGATTTAAAGAACCAAAAGGTTATGGACAGTACTAACTCAAGTTAGTACTGCCATATACCAAACACTCCTTTAAATTATTCAATCTCATTTTTAGCTTATGATATTAAGAATTAGGTCTTATACTTCAAATACCAGATATCAACAAGCTATTAACATACTTAATGAACTAGTTTCAATAATCAAATAAGCTAGAACAATAAGCTAATAAACTATGCTACTATTTTTGGATTTTTAACTGTTTTATGACAAATACATGAAAACTAAGATTTTAAACTAACAATTAAACACAATAAGCATCAAACAACATTATTAAGCAGAATTAAGCTAATCTAAACAGTTATAAGCAAAAAATAAGCAGTGTTAAGCTAAAGTGCAATTTTGAGCTTTAAAATGTAAAATGAGAACTTACAAGAGCCTCTGCACAAACATTTTAAGCATCAAACAACTAAAATATACAACAATAAGCTAATCTAGCAATTATAAGCAAACATTAAGCAGTTTTAAGCTAAAGTACAATTTTAAGCTATAAAATGAAAATTTGAGAACTTACAAGAGCCTTAGCACAAACAAGGCTCATTAAATTGCTCGAGGAGCTACTCAACAAGCTCCAGCTTATCTTAGGATAAGCTGGTGTGGTCTTGGAAGCCCATCCAGGTCTGGCTTCCCTTCCATTTAAAAGCTGAGGTAATTTGATGGTAGGATTTGAGAATTTTAAAGCTCAGTTAAGCTTTGAGAGCTTAACTGAGTTTATAGCTAGCTTATAAGTGATTTTGAAAGCTTATTGAGCTTAATAGAACAGTAGAGAGCTTATTAAACCATTATGCATTAAAGTAAAAACATCAATTGAAATTTGAACATTAAGTAAACTAAAATTTTATTGATTATGAAAACTGAACACAAGCTTGAAAAGAGAGTTACATTAATTGAAAACAATATTAAAAACGTTACAATAAGCTAAAATTCATAAGCTAAAAGCTACACTAAGTAAACTACACTAGATAACTCCTCTTTCTGTGAGTGAGGTGAGCTCCTTTTATAGGCAAGAGTGGATGCTTCTAGGTCCTTTAGACGCTCCCCCGGCTTTTAATCTTAGCCTTTGATTTTTAACCAATCATTGGATCCTGATTTGAAGCCCTTGGATGAGAATAGAAGCACACGGATTGCCAGCGTGGCAATCCCATTTGTTTGGAGCCTTGTGCTTCTTTTGCACTGATTTTAATGTAAAAATCTTCATTTGGTGTGTTTCTTTGAAATACACGTGCCATTCCATGTTGTAAGCTTAGCCAATCATTGCCTTTGGATGACGTTTCTCTTGTTGACATGGAGCTTAGTACTCGAATCATTTAAGCCATGTAGGATAAGTGGGTTTTACTACTGATTTTGACGCAGGATGAATAAGAACGATGGGTGAATGGTGAAAACTTCTTTTCGCGCCTTTTTTTCCTTTTTATTGTTTTGTTTGAGTATTTTGACCGAGACTAAAATGGTTTGACTTTGGGCTTTAAGGGTAAACTGGCCAAGGTTTTATTTGGGCTCGGCAATAAGGGTAAATTTAGACTTAACGACCGTTAGTCCCTAAATATTAAAGGACTAACGGTGTTATTGGTTTAAGGACTTTTGGTGAAAATGGTTTATCATTAAGGGTTCATTTAGAATTTTCAAAGTTTTGTCTTTTCAAGAGTTGACCAATGTTGACTTTGGTTGACTTTTGTTGACCTTTTGCTTAACAACTCCCGGTTCTTGTGTACTCATTCAGTCTAGTGTTCGTTTTTGCCTAGTTTTTGGCTCTTTTCTTGTGATTTTTTGCAATATCCGTACCTACACATCACAAAAGACAAAATACACAATATACAAGCATAATATGCATTATTTTATCTTTTTAGGATCATTTTTAGTATAAAATGGATATGTGATTTCTCACATATCAATTAGCAACAAAAAGAAACATCACACATAAAGTAAAAAAAGAAATTAGGGTTTTAGTTTACGTGTTATTATAGGTAATGTTTATTTGACTATATGAGTTGTCAATTAAACAATAACATGGTTGTTTTTTAACAATGTATCACAAATTGTGGAATAGTCTAGTGGTTAAGACGCTTCCTCTTGTATGTCTATACCACGGTTCAATTCTTGATTTGTCTAACTTTTTTTAAAAACCTGCGAAATTTATGAAAATTGGTAGATTGAATGATGACATGGCATATTGGTGGATTAAATGATGATAAGGCATTATGACATGGCAGTGGGATGCCAAGTGGAATAATATGTATCATTCCTCATCTTATATGTAATGTGTATATATATATATATATATGCTCTAGTTCTGTTGAGAAGGTTTTTATTTTGAGAAGATTAAGAAAACTTCATTTAAGCAAATTGATTCATATTTTTTGAAGGATATTAATTTCACACACACTTATGAAACTTAGAGAGAGAAAGCTAGAGAGAGTGGATGGTAGAACACACTTAAAAACACACACAAGATTGTGAGAAAATGCATTCAACCAACACCCTCTCCATGTGTGGAGAGGGTTTATATAGTTACAAGATATGGGCCGGACCGGGCTTTCCTTAGACTTTCTATAAGCTGGCCCGGTTAGCTTACTAATTATTACATAATATTTTCTAACTATTACAAAGGCTCATGAGATCGATAATGGTCGTCACTTCACTAAAAACTGAATTCCTAACAATCTCCCCCTAAGGGACGATCATTAAGATCTCATAAATGATCAACACTTTCTGTGTTCCTAACAATCTCCCCCTAAGGGGTGATCATAGAGATCTCTCCTTGTGACCTTGATCATTAATCGTTGAAGCTTCTTGTATTGATCTTGAGTCCTTTTTGTGTAATAGTTGATCTTTTGTCTTTCTTCCTTGCGTAGTATCATTTACTTTAGGCTTGAGCTTGTTCCTTTATCTTGACTTGTATGTGAATATGTGATCTTGAGCACCTTGAGATCATCAACCAAGCATAATCTCTTTTCGCCATCTTGTAAACTTTACCATCTTGTGAACTTGTGACTTTTGGACTGACATGCTCATACCTTTCTTTATTTGATAGCTTGAAAGCTTTAATGATGCATCTTTCTTGAATTTCTTTAACTTTAACACTTCGTCACTTTGAGAAAAATGTTCGATTATTAGAGTGACGAAAACTTCTTTGAAATTCTTTGCCTTTAATGCTTCGTCACTTCAAGAAAGACGTACGGTATCAGAGTAGTGGAAGTCTTGAAACATGTACTTGAGCTTTCATGATGTCTTTATGTTTGTCGGTCGGGTATGAGCATGTGGCTATGAATCTATGAGACAGCTAGAACCAGGTACCTCCATGACCATCTTTAAGTATCATGTATTAAAACAGGTAGCAATAAAGCGGGGGGACGAATATGGCTTTGTCATTCGCATGTGTTTGGTTGGAGTAACCTTCGAATCCATGAGGATCGACTTGTGATCAGGTAGATTCAATTTAAGAAGAATCTATTTGACAGGATTTCCAGCTAAAGTATCGAATCTTTCTAACACATATGTATTAGATTCATCAAACTCAACATGTTCTCATTACCGGAACGTCTCAAAGCAGACAGCACGATAAGAGTGAACCAGCAAGTTACTATCTCGCCGATTGAAATAAAAATTGATTTTAAAAATCAATCGACATGTCACTTGCTAAAGTGGTTTTGTGACACATCGAGAGTGTTAATCATTTCAAAAGTTCATCATCAATCGTCAATTCATATCCTGGAACAAGTTTGATTCATATAGAATTGTACCGTTGTTGCTTTCCAGTTGTCACAAGTTTGATTCATAAGAATCGCACAAGTCACCTACCATGAGCTTGTTTGATATTGGCTTAAGCAGGATTTCCATCTTCACTGTGAATACTTAAGTATCACTCGGATGTTCTGGCAAAATCACAAGGATAATGCGTAGGACTCTTTATATATTTCTCGTTATTCACATTGTGTGAAATAGCAAGCATAATCTTTGACAAGTGTCCTAATGAGATTTATGGATAATGTAACACCCCTAAAATGGGTCGCAGCGGAATATGATGTTTCGGGGGTATTACTTCATAGATCAATAGCACAAGATATGAGAACGACCATTATAAGGATCGTTTAAAAACTGATACATTGGATTTCATAAATGGTTCGATACAAAAAGCTCATGGGCTTAACTTGTTTAACTTGGAAAAGCAAAGATTTCACAACATAAACATATTCAAATGTAAATGCATGCACATCTTTATGACAATGTTGACTTCAAATGACGACGGCTAATGTTCGTGATTGTACACTTATTGACCTGAGAAAACATGTTTTAAAACGTCAACAATAATGTTGGTGAATTTATAGGTTTATAAGTTTAATGAAGTGGATAGCCAAGATTTCCCTTTAATAAAGTAACAAATACAATATCACAAAATGTATTACGAAATGCACTAAGCTCATGACACCGAAGCTAAACAATGTGTGTATTTCAATTACACATAATGACTTTGCCCAATGTAGATGTTCAACCCGTAACATCCATGAATCCAAATGGTATACGTTCGTCGTTTCTGGCCAACCGGTAAACTAGCAAGCGCTACTTGCCCGAACAGGGATGTTAATCCCAAATAGATCTATTCATAACATTCGCGCTCACATAATGCAATTAACAATTACATCTATGCAATTAACAGTTCATGATGATGGGCATAGTGGGTTATAGCTACTTAGGCAACAATCGAATATTTGAAAATTTAAGTACATTGCATCCATGTTAAAAACAAACATGATCTCATCCCCGAGATTTGATAAATGATTGAAAAAGTATAAAAGTGGGGACTATAAACTCACATCAAGTAATGATAACGTAGGAGCAAAGTAGTGGCACGAAAAACAATGCAAAAGGCTTTATCCGCAACCTACGAATAAATAATACATATTCACTAAACAGAAAAATAATAATATAAATACTTGCAATCTCGTCCCTAGTGTGTGCTTGAACTTTATTTAAAATAATGACGTTTGAAAATAGTTTCTCGATTAAAAATGATCAACTTTATCGGGTCAACGCGGTCAAACCATAAGTATGTAATTTACGACTTCGGACATTTAGGAAACTAGGTAGTATATACTTTAAAATATTAGTTTAGGTCAGCCCTTGGTTTGGTCTCTAAGTGTGTTAAATAATTAGATGAAACATTGACGTTTTCCTTCTAAATTAAACTTATAATTTACTAAGTTTTATCATGAGTCGTCTTAGAGTTTTATGACTAGTTTACGGTCTCGTTAATTGACGATATTAAAAAGTAAAGGTATATTTGAAATCTCCGCTGGGAAATCTACAACTTTCATTAAATAAGTTTTGGTTAGAAACGTCGTTTAAGTAGTTAAAAATAGTGCTAAACGTGTGCGGGTCACAAAACTGCTTTCCAGACTTAGAATATATTTGAGTTATTTCAACTGCTCATGTTGGCGTGTTCAGACTTTAGAATCAGTTTGTGGATTCGTTACTTAACGTTAAAACAAAATAAAAGCACATTTGGAAACTAGGCTAAGTCTATTACAACTTACTTTTTATAAGTCTTGGGGGCGGAGGTCATTAAGAGGGTCGAAATTGAGTACAAAGTAAGGGGTGTCGAACTCGCGGTCGGCAGTATTAACTGCGTGCCAACAGTATTAACCGTTTGGCAGCAGTACTAACTTTGGACCTTCGTTGTGAGTTCGTTTCTTAACCATTTTTGATGATTCGAATTCCTAAATGCAGCTTACTATGATGACTATAAAATGCCCCCCATTCCCGTCCTAAATCCTGTGGTTAGATGGATGAAAAGTGGGTCGAAACTAAGGGTTTAAGGTCGACCCATTAGGGCTGTTATAAAAAGAAATTTGACAGACTTATACTTCAAACTTTGTGACCTTCTAACTATTCATTTACTCAACAAAAACAACTTATCTCAGGGGCAAAAGGATCACGTCCAGTCCTATTATTGAAATAAATTTAGTCGTCCTTAAGGGCTTTGTGTTTAAGGGTCGAATAAGGTGTTCGAAACTACACGCATGGGCTAGTTACTATGACGTAGCTTATGTATTTTTGTTTCTATCTCAACAACGAGCCTTGGCTACAAATCATGCGAGTATTCTACGCCTAACACTCACATTATGCCCAGGTTTCATTTGTCAATTACATGTTTTCATGGGGTTTAGGCTAGTTCATTCGCACTACATCAGAAGGTAACAAAAAAAGAAGCAAAAAAAATGTTTTGTGGTTAACAGGTTTAAGCACACAACTACGGAACAGGAATTGCAATTTAAAATATGATTAACAAGGGATGATTACCCACAAAACGCGAACTCACAAGGACTTGGAAAGGAAGAGTGCACGTAAGCTTGAACCAACGAAACCCTAGCTCCAAAACCACAAAACCCTAAATGCGTGGAGTCCTTTCGTGACTCCAAACCAACAGCCCCTTTGGTCCTTGCTTTCTCTTCTACGAACCAACAAGAAAACCCTAGGAATGTCGACTTGGCTTAGGGTTTGATGGGGATATTGAAAGAATGAAAATTGGGTGTGTGTGTGTCGAATATAGTGAGTAGGAGAAAGAGATATGTGAAAATATTGAATCTGTGAAACAATAACCCAACCAGTATTCTTCTTATAATTGTACACAAGGGTATGTGGACTAGTCAATTGCATGTTCACATGTATATGTAACACCCATTAAGGCAAGCATCTTGACACAGTGTTAAAAAGTTTCTTACTGTTGATTTCTTGGAGAGGAAAAAGAGGTGTAGCAGCTACATAGTTCACGAGGTGTATGGGTTTTGCAAAAAGGGAGTCTCGGCTTTTATACATGGGGTAATGGGCTTCCCTGGAGGTCACGGTTTGCAAGGATTTGGAGTGATAAGGTTGCCATATCTTGTTTTGCTACTAGATTTTAGGGATAACTATTATTTAGTAAAGATTCTTGGGCTACTAGCATGGTTTTTATGTTAAGTCGATCCCTAGTATTGATATACCAAAGTTCTAGTTGTTTGGTTATTTTATGGGTCGAATTTTGGGTTAGGGAAATATTATGGGTTGGTTTTAAATTGGTTTGAGAAGGTTTAGCATGGGCTTACTTTGCGAAGATTTAAATAGACGCGGGCATAGGTTCCTCTTGTTACGAAAAACTAATTAAATAATGAGTACGAAGTGATCCCGTAATGTCTTAATGAGTGTAGATGACGTTTCTAGCAAGCGTTGAATTTTTGATGCATACGCGATTAAACTGGCGAGGTTTAAATAGAGTTAATCACATAATTCCAATAAATAAAAGGGAAAATGATTTAATTTGGGATTTAAACGGGAAGTAAACGTACAAACCAAATAAGTAAAAAGGAAAATGAGCTAACTGGGATCGTAATATGACCTGAAAAACACGGGGTGTTATACGTGGATATAAACACAATCAGCTAAAGGGCAAAAGCTATGATGAAATCCAAAAGCTGTTTGACAAGGAAAT
>BQNB010103502.1:0-24021 GCA_026074375.1 Tanacetum coccineum | reverse complement strand
TGATAAGTTAGCAAAAGTTTAGCTTCTGAATTGGCTTTTTAAGTTTCTAAGCTTTAACTGATTTTGAGCTTTTCATGCTTGTTCCTGAGTTTGTCACTTTCATTACTAATTTCAGTTGGTTAAAGATGTCTCTAGGTCAATTAGCTTTTAATTTCTAGGATAAACACATCATAAGCTTTACAAACTTCTTTTGTTTTTAAAATTGAGCTTAAAATGAGCTTTTTACAAGCTTTTAAGTAAAACCAAAGGAAAACCCCTTGTTTCTGTAACAGCTTATTGATAAGCTCTTTTTGAGCTTATTATTGGTTTTCAGCACAAGGTTCTTTTATTAAAGTTGTTCACTACAACTTAATCTACAACTTTGCTTTTATAAGTTTTTCATAGTAAGCACTTTTTTTAAGCTTTAAAAGGACCATTGGTGTAGTTGGGGTTAGCCCTCAGGGTAGGTTTTGAAACTTTTAAGTTTAGTTTGTTTACACTGTTAGTCCTTAGTTAAGTCTTTAGTTAGTTTATAATTTTAATTAATAATTAGGTTTAGTTTTTAATTAGTTTAATTAAACTTTAATTAAAAAGTAAAAATTAGGGCTTTTATTTTTATAAAATTTCTTATCATTTTCTCCTTTTTAGTATAATTTTTATAAAATTTTTAGGGTTTATATTTTTAGCATTTTTATTATTTTTAAGCTTTTAATTAGTTTAAATTTTAGAAAATTCATATCTTAAAATCTAAAAAGTCAAAAATAGTGATTCCTTTTTCTAAAATTTTCTTTTACTTTGTTTTATCTAGAAAAAAATATAATTTCAATTATTTTCTATTTTTATTTTTTTTAGGATTTAATTAGATTTAAATAGTTTTTAATTAATAAAAAATTCAAAAATAATCAAAAAAATATATTTTTCTTTTTCTTAAAAATTTCTTTTATCTTAATTTATGTTTAGGAATTTAGTTTGCATTTTTAGGACTTAATTTTGATTTACTTGTTAAATTGTCGCGTTTTATTTGTTTCCCGTTTACCTTTTTAAGTGCTTAATTGTTTTTAATTGTTCATTTTAATTGTTACTATAGATCATCAAAATATCTTTGTTCTCATTCAAATCATAATCCAAACTTAAACGAGGTTTCAATTGCACTAGTCGTTGGGGAAACGACCCGGGTGATCATTCTTACCCGGTTTAATATACGTATTATATATTATATTATATATATATTTTTGAGAGTGAATTTTACTTAGGGAATTTTCTTAATTGCTCTTGTGATATTATATGTTATATTATATATGTATGTAAAACTGCAATCAAACAACAGTGCCCCAATTTCCCTTTACAGCATGAGAATAAGTCATTCTTGTTGTATTTCTAACAATGGGTCTTCTCACAGGTGAATGTGATTTTGAAAAATGACTTCTTTGATTAAACTTATTCACCTAGGGTCTTACAGGACTAAAACTTTTTGAGTTACAGGTAGGTACTGGTTGTTCAGTTCTACCAGTATTAACATAAGTCCTGACAGAATTAACAGTATGCCTAACAGAATTAACATTTACCCTACCAGTATTAACATTAGGCCTAACAGAATTAACATTTCGCCTACCAGCATTTAGTTGTAATAGTCTAGGTACAAAGTGATTAGCATGATTAACCCTGTTTGCATTAGTCCATACTGGTTTTGCCACCCTGTTACCAGTATTAAAAACCCTTTGTTTCTTAATCTTTAAAGGTATTAATAGATGTTTAAGATGTTTTCCTGGTGTTATGAGCTATACCCTTGAATTTTAGGAGATAATGCAAAAACGAGGTACCTGACTACGATCGTTAATTATTCAAAATTGAATTAATGGTTTAAAGTTTAATATATGGCTAAGATTAAATAATCTGGAATTTAAAAATGAAAAAAGTAATTTAAGGTGAATTAAAAAGTGCGTTTTAAAAACTTTGGTAAATAGTTACTGTTGAATTTTTTAAAACGATTCTATATGTCAAGTGTTGTCGAGCAGAAAAGTAAATGCCCATAAGACCACCAATATAGATACCTTATGGCCTGGAAACCAGAATTGTCAAAGGGAAAATTGAGTACAAGGAGGCTTAATTTTAGCTCCTTTGTCTATTATGGTATGCATATATACTTAATCATCTAAATCCAGCTAGCTATTTGATCACATATGTCATTTTCTAATCAAATAATTGCTGCTGCCTTTACTCCTTCGTTTGTGTTATCGTCCAGCACACCTACAAGATCAACACATACCCAACACTCAATAATTTATTTGAATATTGGAAATCTAAGGTCTAACACAGACACGAGAATCATGGACATAAAATATTTGGTGTGGGTTGAATCTTCTAGATGTTGGATTATTCATTTAAACAAACGTTAGAAGTTGTCCGGTTGTTCATAGTCAAAATCTATAAAATTTGAAAACTTGATTCTTGTAAGTTTTCAAATTTAAATTTTGATTTATCCTTTTCTGAATTTATAATTTGAGAATGCAAGAATGTTCAGTATGTTAACGAAGTTGATCAGTAGTAGAAATTTATTTAATCTGGAAGCGAAGACGAACAGAAAAGGTATGTTAGGTGTGGTTCTTCGATGTAATTAAAAGAAAGAAAAAGTGGGGGTTTTGTAGTTTTGACATGTTGTGGTGCGTAGATAGGATTGAAATAATAGTATTTAATGGCTAGAATGTCTTATTTTGTGATTAGAGAAGGCTTGTATCAGATTCTTATTTCGAGCTAATTTTTAAGCTATTTCATGCTATATAGGGGCTATATGCCAGAAATGTACATCTCATCTGTCAAAAATCGCTAGGAAGTGGATTTTTGATGATTTTATGTTATGAGCTATATGTATATGAGACTATTGTTAGAAAGGCTTATTGTAGAAACCACAAAAAGACAAGATAAACGTAAGTTTTAATAGGCTTATTTTCAAGCTTAATATACGATAATGTTTGGAAGTTTAAGGAACTCAGACTGGCCGCAATACGTCTATTTGAGTCGAGCGGCTTATATGGAGGAGCTTATATGGGTCCAAGAAAGATATATATCTACATATATAGTATAACTTATATATGAAAATGGACCTATTGGTTTGACTTGAAAATAGTAATTTTGTGCACTTTATAAAATGTCCTAAAATAGGACACAATATTGGATGGTTGGCCTAGAGGCCACAAAAGGAACGATAATATTAGTCATTTTAGAGAGTTTTTTGATAGAAGTCTTGTTGAATGAGCGTGAAATGTACATTTACGAAAGACAGATAATTAGATGTCATCATTTTGGGTAAAGCTATTCTTGTGAACGTTAAAAGATATATGGAAGATTTAATGAAATTTTAGTTCGAAAATGTGTCTGAATTAATGATGAAAGTCGTTGGAAATTGAGTTTAGAAAACCTTGGTGAAAACCTTTGTTAAACAGCAAGTACGGTTCATGTCAAAAATTTAGTATAAAAGTTTATACTTAGAAATTATCTACTTAGAAAACATGATTTTATCTTTGTAATAATAAAATTTTTAATATTATTATTTTTATTTAAATTAATAAATACACTTAAAAAGAGCATATAAAAAGTATAATTTTTCTCGAAACCTGTCCTAAGGTGTTTTTTGTGATTAAACGTGTCCCGTTTTCCATCAGGAATGATTATTTTTAAAGTGTATTAAGTAGTGTAAACCGAATGGACTTGTCGAGATATAATTTTATAATTAAAATATTATAGATATTTATATTCATATTACTTATCTATTTATCGTCTAAATAGTATAAGTATGTAATACGGAAGAAAGATATTGATTATGTGATTGTGGAGAAAATCTTGTTGACAACATCACATTTGCGTCGGCTAAAACTCTTTATAGAGTACTTAGTACAGATACGCGTACTAAACTCTATGCAACAAAAACAGGAACATTGTTTTGGTTAGTGGTGATTGAATTAAAATTGAGCCTAAATAACTTGATCTAGGATCATAGTGCGGTAATAGTCCCCACGTTTGGCATTTTATCTTGTGTAGTATAAGTTGGCTATTTGTCTAAACTAGCCTTGCTTAAGTGTAGTTCTCGAGTACCCCACAATATTTTACCTAAGTTATTATAACAAATTTGTGTTCGGAACATTATAACTCCAAGATAATGTGTTTAATGTTATATGTGAATTATCTGTCGAAACTGTGGATTTTACTTATGTATAGGTATGAAGGGAGTCGGACAAAGATATGTGGCTTGATGAACTGATATGTTAATATTATGTGTTTATTTACTTGGCCATGGCAACTGTGTGTCTGTGCTATGGCATAGGTTTATCTTTGTTTAGTAGCTTTATGCTACTGTGTTTAGGAGGCATACAAGGTTCTATGTGTGTGTACATGGCTTGTACTAGAGTATTGGAATGCTAGTATTAGTGTGGTACGCCCTAATATAGTCTCACACAGCTGGTGATGTGATATAGAGTAGCGTTAAAAGAGGAGAAGCGAAAAGCCCTTTTAGGTGCGATTAGTGATGTTGGTAGTTTGCTGACTGCTCCGGGAATTTATTATAAGATATTGAGATGAGTGACTAGTCGGGAATGCTATCGAGGTATGATTGGTAGTTTACTTTATTTAACTGCAAGTAGGCCTGATATTATGTTTAGTGTTTGCTTATGTGCTTGTTTTCAAGAAAACCCAAAAACATCCCACTTAGAAGCCGTTAAGTGTATTTTTAGATATATTAAAGGTACGACCCACTTAGGACTTTGGTATCCTAAAGGTACCGGTTTAGAAACTATATTATACATCGACTCTGACCACGTAGGTGACTAGGTCGACCAAAAGAGCACTAGTGGCGTTTGTACGTTAATGGGATGTTGTCTAACATCTTGGTTCTCTAAGAAAAAATGGCCTTTGCTATCTCCACAACTTAAGCCGAATACGTGTCCGCCGAAAAATCATGTCAACAAGCACTATGGATGAAACAAGCTCTCGTCGACTACGGCATTCGACTCGACGACACTCCGATAATGTGTGACAACTAAGGCGTCGTCGAATTAAGTAAAAATCCCATCCAACATTCTCGTACCAAACACATAGAAATACGTCATCACTTCCTCCGCGACAACGTTAAAAAGGCAACATCTTTATCTAGAAGGTTACGTTCGAAGATAATATAGCCGACATCTTAACTAAACCTTTTAAATGTGAACCATTTAATTACCTAAGATTAGGATTAGGCATGATGGACATATTCCATAAATCTTTACTTTTAATAAGTAAATGTTAAAGGATTTCAAAGAAGAAGTTGATTATTATTCAAACAATAATTAATCTCACTATTCAATCCAATTGCAAATTTTAAGCTCAAACACGTAATCAAAATTCTAAGTTATCTAGATCACGAAAATATCTATAAAATGACCATAGATATTCTCTAAGTCTACATGTTTAACCATCCTCGGTTATTACATGAGATTACGAAATCGACTCCAAGACGATGAGAACATTCATCGAATTGCAATTCACACTTGTATTCACGATGTTTATTGAGTCTAAGTGTTCCAATGATTATGTTCTTAGCAATGGTCAATCTATACATGCTAACTCAACACACTCTTAGTAGGATTGACGACTTATGAGTTTTCATCAGGAAAATCATAAGTAAACTTGGTAACCAAGACTTGGACGTCATATCCGAAAATTCAAACCGAGAACCCTTATAACATATATAAAATTCTCCCAATAACTAAAAGTTAACACCATTACTCAATTAACAGGAAAACGTGTGTTGTCCGCTTTTGGGACTTCCGGATTGACGGATCCTTCTCCACGGATCCGTCTTTGAAAACGTAAGATCCGTCACTCAAACAAGTTGGTTACATACTCCACTTTTGAATAAGTTGGACGACTTCCTCATCCACCAATAATACACTTCCAATCAAAACCTTCATTACTTAAAATTACAATCCCTCTAAAATCATTTTGAGCTATAATTCTCACAAATCCACTTCCTCCTTATCATTACCAACACCTATTGTAAGTAATTTTATACCATTTCTTTATTGAATTTGGGTCTAAGGTTTCTAATTTTGGACAAAAATAAAATTTGGGTATTAACTTGTTTGCTCACTGTTGCATAGTTAATTTCATATTATTACAATGTATAACTTTTATGCTTGCCATTTATAAACATACATTGCATTTTAGACACATCTACACATGAAAGTTTCTTGAAAAACACCAAGTTGTTTTTAGAAACTTTTCTCACATCTAGGACATTCAAAATGATTTCATATGCATTGTTAATACAATGTAAAAACTATTTTCATCATGCATTACGATCTCGCGAATGTTTTTTGATATATGTAAATCATACATATTTTTGACACATTCAATATAGAGCTATATTAAACTAAGGAGTGTTAAGGTTTTCTCATATATAAAGAGTCTACTAAACCAGCCCTCTACACTGTATGCATATAGGCACACACGTAGATACTTTATACATTTGTCATTTCGTATACTAAAATTACTTAATTAATAATAATAGGTCTCATCGTGCTTGGCACAATGAAGCAAGACTACAAAATAACAAAACAATACATACCTAAAATTCATCAAACTCGATGTATGCCTAGAGTTCTTAGGAAAATCTACAAAATTCTAGAATAGCGTCTCATCTACCAAGGAAGATACGTTGAATCTACTTTTGTCTTCGGTAATGACATTCTTGAACGTTTTAGTGCCATCAACTTTAATTGTCTCCTAACTTTGAACAAACAAATTCCCCCCCGCTTCATTATAGAAATCTATGGCGACTTTAGACTTACAAGGAATGTTGACGACTTATCTCTATCCATTGGTTTCACCTTGGGAGATCAAGAGTTCATAATGAGACTTGAACGATTTGGATGAATTCCCCAAATTCCTTCCAAAGGAACTTGCATTTACTCAAATGAAAGTTCACTTGATCTTTTGAACCAACATCATGAAGATTAAACTCATTTGAAAACCTACATTCCACATTCTAATAAAATAAAAAAGGACATTTACATGCCAAGAACTAAAAAAATGTCAGAATCATCTTAATCCAAACAAAATTTATCATGATAAGCTATTTCCTAACATAAAATATTGGGAACTCATTCTCAGGGAGAATGTCATCTATGTTGATGTTCATAAAGATCTTGTAGATGTATGTACTACCCACATGCTATACAATCAGGCAACATGCCAAAAATTCAATCTTGCATATTACATCGTTCATAGAATTGAAGATATCCAAAGACGTGAAAATTTCCCCCTACCATATGACATGCTTTTGACATGTCTTTATTGATATGTCCTTGCTAAGCATCCAAAATTCTTCTGTCCTCATTTCACCTTGCATTACCAAGTGATAGATTCCATTAATGATCAAAAGGAAAATACTAAAGACAAAGGGAAAAGACCAAAATCTCACTCTCCATCTCCTCCTTCGTCAGCTCATAGCACTAACCAATCCTCTCCCTTGTTTCCATTCACTCTTTTTCTAAGAACTTCAACCTCGTCTAGCACACGAAATAGAAACCAAGGAACAATCACGTTTGGTCCATGGTAGCTCTTGTATTTGAATATTATGATGAATGTTTAGGATTATTGATTTGAACTTGTGATGTTTTCATGTTAGGATGATAACTATTATATGTTATCCTTTACTGTGTAGGACCATTTACTGTTGTTAGTATTATAATGCTTGATATCTTGGATTTTGGCTGAGAAAAATGGCTTCTGCCCATTATAGGGGTGTTCACGGATTGACGGATCTAACAAAGAATTATCCGTCTGTGTTAATCTTGGATCTGTCCCCTACTGGGCGCCAAAATTCAAATTTTTATGATTTTTAACTTTTAGCACTTACACTCTTTTTCATAATATTTGTTCATAAGCTAGATTTCAAACCTTAGGATAAAACATAACCCTCATGCAATCCAAGAACCTTCATGCAAAACACTACACCATTTTCACTTTATAATTACCATCCTCAAGCACATTTTACTTACACTTTTCCTCCAATATCATCTACTACACCTTAATTTCACCACTATGACTAGTTCATCCAATACTTTTCAACACACTTCAAGAGGAAAACCTCTAGAATTTGCATTAGATCTCCGATCTATGTCAACCTTGAAACATCAAGTGAGGAAAACCAAAATGAAAGAACCTCATCATGTCTCTTTCACCTTCTAGAGACAAGTCTCTTTCACCTCCACAAGCACCCCAAAATCAACCTCTAGCAAGAACACTTCACCAACCTTGTCACCATCACTAACAAACATTTGTCAAATGCTTAGGACTCCCATTCCTATGAAACTCGAACCACAAGAACTTCCACAAATCAACTCACCATCTCACAGTCCTCATGTTTGTTAACATTAACGACAACAATGCAAATAATCCACCACCTCCATTCTTTGTTAACATTAACAACAATGCAAATAATCAATAAAACCTTCCTCCCTTCCCACCACACAACTTTGGAAATCCAATCAACATCCCTTCCGAGGTCTTAGAATGATGAGTACTCATTCACCACATCCTAAGCCAATGTTGTAGCAACACCCAGGAAGAAATCAAAATGATATAGCAATAAAAGCATCTCATGTTTGAATACATACAAGAAAACACTCCTCAAAACCACCAAGAACACCACCAACACCATAGCCCCCCTCATAACAACTTGGAATTTTTGATCCCAAACGACATACCAAACCCACACCTCGTCTTATGTCGATGTTGTAGAAACAAAAGGGACCAACTCCAAAGGCTACAAGAAGGCATTCACTTATATTTTCCTACATCGAACACCACCTTGGATCTACATCCACCACACCATACTTCCCAAACTAAACATCTCATTGTTTAGTCACCCATCTTGGATTATATTAGGAAGCTTTATTAGAAGTTTTTATTTCTAGTTTATTTTATTCTTAGTTCGTGTTTAATGATTCTTGCTTGTTTTATGTCTTTCTATTATAATAGAAATGAAATTATTTACTTGTGTGTCGTGATGATAATGGTGGTTGTATGTTTATATATATGCATGCGTTGTCGTCATTATATATATGCTCGTCTACTAACTGTGTTTTGTAACACGTCTCCATAGCTCAATTCCTTGATGCCCCAAACAAAGGGGAGCATACACCAAGAGGTAGCACTTACAAAATGTCTTACTCATTACATTTGCAACTGTCAACTCATTCAAATTGCATTCGTCTCACGTCTTGCAACCACGCCGCCACATACTTCTTGCTTCGACAAAAAGGGGGAGAAGAGAACTAAACTCACACTAAAAACTTTTTATAACACTTTTAATTAATACTCCCTTCGTCCTATTTTTATTGTCCACATTTCCTTTTTGAGATGTCCCAATTTAATTGTCCACTACTAAAAATAAATAGGGAATTGTGATCAAGTTTACTATATTACCCTTGTTTGAAATTAATATTACAAACTTTAAAGAAGACTTTAATTAATTAGCTAAGGGTAAAATTGACATTCTGTCAAAAAGTAAGAAAGAGAAAGCAGTAATAAATGCACTTTTCTTAAACTGTGTGTTTTTTGTCGGGGGACAATAATTTTGGGACGAAAGTAGTATGAGTTTATATTTTGTCATCATCAAAAAAGAAGAGTGTTAATACAAATATTCGCGTAAAAACGATATTTATATTTTACGACCTTTATGTTTTGATAATAAAAAATATAACTTCATACAACGTAAAAGTTTACGTATACAAGTTATTTAGTCATAAGTTTTCATACCGACGACAAATCACTTAATGTATGCATATGATATTATAAAACATGGATAATGATCAAAAAAATATTTTGTCATGCATACTAGTTTAATCATCAACATGAACCCATGTAAGCTTGCTTACATCTAAACTAAACAAATGATTTCAAATAAATACATATTTAGTAATTAACTAGTTGCATTAGTGAATAAGACAAAATAGAATTAACCATAAATGAAAATAATATTTTCATATCTTTCCAAATCTAGCAAATCTTTTTATTTTAATGATAAAAATTACTTTGCTTCTAGAAGATTGTACTAAGTTCGATTTTTAAGTAGAATTATAAGATTTTAAAAAGATTTTGATTAACCAAAAAATGACTAAAAAAATGAGCAAATGCACCTGACGGATCCTTCAACGAAAGATCCATGGATTTGTGGTTCTCAGATTTTGAATCAGCCTTTTGCCTTTGTAAATGGAAGCCAAATGTTTTATTTCTAATCACCCTTTCCTAGTCTCTCTCTTGCATATATAGTTATTCTTTGCATACATTCATATTCATTCATTCTTTGATCATTAAACTTGTTATATAATCCATTACAAGTGCTCTAATTATTTCCACTTTCATGTGAAGAACACAAAGAAGATCTCCTAACTTCAAGTGTTATTGGTTTAGTTGTGTCATCACATTTTTATGATATTTACTTCCATCGTCATTCATTAAAATGTGTGTAATCATAGTTGTATGATCGGTTTGTATTTTAGGCCTTAAAATACATAGTAAAGTTTAGGTTGGTTCTACCTCGAAGTAGGACTCGATATTTAGCTTTATACTGAAAAAAGTGTAAGGGATGTTGTATGGTTTTCTCTGCCTAAAGGGAGCTTGTTGACATAATGAAGAGAACTCTCGAGTTGAGTACTCGGGGATTAGAGTAGGGCGAAGAGGAGCTTCGTGACCGAACCACTATAAATCACCGTTTCTTTGGTTTGATCTTTGCTCTCTTTACTACACCTGACTTTTTCTCTCTAAAGTCTATGAAGAGAGAAAACCCCCACCTTAAAAACAACCACCCAAACACCCCTCAGAACCATGGTAACACCTCCACAACCTTCAACCATGATGAACTAATCGGAGAACCATGGAAAACTGTAAACAGAAGAGCTAAGAAAGAGATGAAATATAATAAAATTTCTACAGGGATAACAAATAGAGAAGGCACTTAAGAAGGAAAACAGAGGTCACCGCTTTTCAACACGGGGAGCAAGCATGAAGGTAACTATGAAGTTAACCAAGACGAGGGTAAAGAAGATAAAAAAGGAAATCCTGATCCTAGCCATAACGTGGTCAACTTTTTCTTTACCAATTTTCCACCGGACTGGAACAAAACCGATCTACATGGATTGTTTGCAGAGGTCGGAGAGATAGCAGAATTGTACGTGGCTCGAAAGGTGAGTAAGGCAGGTAGAAAGTTCGGGTTTGCTCGTTTTTTCCGAGTTGGTAGCCTCCGTGCTCTTGAAAACAGACTAAATATAATTAGGATCGGGAATTTCAATCTAAGAGCAAACATTGCTATGTTTGAAAAACCTGTTTCTGACTTTAAAAAAGGAAGCAAGCGAGACGAGTGGGTATTCTATGTTCCTTCCAAATCGAAACAATCACCCATGGTTAACCTTTCATCATCACCTAATCATTTGGTTGATGAATCTTTTGTTATCCATTCACTCTTCGAACTACAATCAATATGGTCGTCTTTCAACACATCAAATTGTAAAGTAAACTATATGGGTGGTTCAAAATTTTCAATAGAATTCAAAAACGAAGAGGGAGACGGTTTACCTAGAGCTGATGATGTAAGATCTGTTGACGAGGATGTAAAAATCGATATCGAAAGCAACAACATCATCAATAGTGGTTCTAATAGCATTTGTGGAGAAATCAATGATCTAATGGGGATGGATATGAAATGCATCAATGCTTACAAGGTTGTCATCACAAAGGATTTTGCGGCAGAAGACGAGAGCACAAAAGCCGATGAAGATGTTTCTTATAGTTTTCTCGCTCAAGTCAAAGAAAGTGAAAAGTCAAAATTTGAATTTGACTTACAAGGATGAGGAAGCACGTGAATCAGTCAAAGAAGGTGAAAATTCAAAATCTGAATTTGACTTAAAGTACAAGCATGAGGAGGAGGCATGTGACTCTTGTAGTAGGCTTTCAAATGCTAGTGAAAATGATTTGTCATCATATTTTGTAGATGATAATAAGAAAGAAAAGGAAAGCAAGTTGTGTGATACTACAAAAGAAAAGGACGGGTCTTTGTCTTGTGATGAGGATAATATTGGGTTTAAACCTAAGCCTTCCAAGTTGGATTTGGAAAGGATAATATTATATTCTAGCGAGCTTCGTCCAAACATGACTACTAAAGAAATTCGAGAGGGGTTTGCGTCATTCAACCCAACTCAAACAAGTAGTATCAAAGAATCTCATCCAACATCTCTAAAAGGTTCAATCCATCAATTAGGAAGAAAAAAGACTCACTTGAAGAAGGAAAAAACAAGGTCTTCTAAAGCTCTCAAATTGCTTCGTCAAACGGCGTCTTAATTTGTTTCTTTTAAGAGTTTTTTTTGGCTTTTTGGTGTCTTTGATTAATGTTAGGTTTTTTTAAGGTTTTGGAAGGTTTAGAGCATTTTAGATTCTTTCATTGTGGTTCTAATTGAGGGTTTTATGTAGTTTGATAGGTGCTTCGTTGATGGTTGTATGGTTTTCGTGATCTTGTAGCTCTTCTTGCTATCTTTATATATATAATTGGCCATTTTATATGCTGAAAATAAAACATTATTGTTGTGCTTTAAGTTAAACAATAATCACCTCTTTATTTCTAATATGCCAAATGTACTTCAAAAAAAAGTACTTACTAAAGCATTTTATTTATTTAATTATTGCATTGCTATAATATACATTCTTGTATATCTATTGAGTTCACATAAGAAAGTAAATATAAGTTTTAATTGTAAAAACGATAAAAACTATTCAACCCTCTTCTAGTTTTCTACAAACAGCATTACATTCTTCCCACTAAGCAAATAAAACATCACTAGTTAAAAAAGCAGTCTTAACACAAGAACCATCAACAAAAGCAAACTTATTGCTAGTCTGCAGAGCCAACTTCATAGCATTAGCCCATATTCTATAATTCTCAGTACCAAACAAGTTAAAAAGAATCAAAGCAGTACTAGTAGAATCATTAGGATTCATATACAAAGGATTACCAGCATCTAAATTATTAATTAAGATAGTACTACTAAAAGCATAACTATTCACCATGATTGCTAAGAACAAATAAAAAGCAAACAATACAAGAACAGTCAGAAGACAAACAATACTAGACAACAAGAAACAACAATAATAATAATTAAACAATAACAAGAACCAAGAACCAATTAAGAACAAAAAACGCATATTGAAACATAAACACTCTACCAAATCCTCTACAGTAAATAGCCACCCACCTAGCCAAGACCAGAGTAGGTTTCCTTGCTTCTCAAGGAAGTAGGTTAGGATTACCCTTGGTGTCAAACATTCTAGTTAACCCCTTAATCAGTTATTTGAAAAAAGAGAATGACGTATAGAGCTATAATCAGCGGAAAACTTGTCAAACCAACCACAACCACTCTTGATTCACTTAGTCAAGAGTGATAATGGTCACAATCTAACCCAATACAACAAAGAACTCACCATAAATCAAAAGCCCCAAATTTCAAAAATAAGGTTTCAAGAAACCCTAATCAATGTACCCACACAAAATCAGTTATATCTTACACACAACCCAAATATGACTAATTCGAACTAACCGTTAAAATCACAACACCAATCATCGAAATCACCTCCACCAACCCTAAATTTCTGACAAGATGTCAAAAACCTTAAAATCAAAATCAAACGAGAATCAAAGCCTATGCTTTGATACCATGTAAAAATATTATTAAACAACTAAAAACACCAAGATTGATTTAACCAACCACCCCTTGTATTGAACTAAAACACCTAACAGTATATTGTCTCAAAACGGATGCAACCAAACAATAAAAAAAAATTAGTCCGCCAAATACACTGATGCTAACTACCATCAGACTATAAAACACTCTCAACTTACAAACAAGTTTTGATCAAATCATAAGATTGAGCAAAACTGAAATACAAAAATTGAAGACAAAAGTTTGAATCAAGTGATAAATCAACTTACAAAACATTTGAGAAGAACAGAAAGAATAAAAATATAGGTGATAAGTGAAAGTGAATATAACATTAGGAAAGGCTGAGCTTATATATCTCTTATCCGCCATAACATTCCTTCAAACTTTTGAAATCTTGACATAACGGACGCAAAACTTGCAACTTTCGCAAAGATGGCAAAAATATCATTCACTTTTGACAACCACTAAATAAAGAGTATACAGTTTGAAAACCGATATACATTTTAACAAATGTGTTTGGCGATAAAGTTGTATCATTAATTATATAGTGTAAAAATGACGATAAAAGCTAAACGTTTTCTTATTAGTAAAGTAATTGCGAGCCTTTAAATAAAATCCAAAAAGTAAACATATTTTAGCCAAAACGAGCAATACTTATGAAACGCTTAATGACAAAAAACAATCCAAATTTTAAGATGCATGAAGTTTTGAAGGTCCATCGAAAAATGTGTATTAAAAAAATAATTCAACTTAAAACTCAAATATGTAATTTACGAACTAAAATCACGTAATTGAGTACAAATAAAAAGGTGCACAAACAGTAAACTACCACAAAGGTTTTTGATGTCTACTTCGGATAACGTTTGAGGACAAAATGTTAGGCCTCACAATTTGTGAATTTTGGTGTGTCGTACACTGAATGGAGCTAGATATAAGATCAAGCGTTATACACAGGGACTAATAATATAAACTATAGATCATTAATACATGTAAAGGCTATAAATACCCCTCATAACTCTCTAGGAGGGGTGTGGATGAATGTTTTGGTTACTAAATTCATTTAAATAAAACAAATTTTTCTCCACCTTGTTTCTACTTTCTTTGACATACACTTATGGCTTATATTCTATGACATTGATCATCCTCGACCCCCCCAAAATGGTTTGATAATGTTAAATTGTATCAGAGCAAACCAGGGGTGTTTGTATTTGTGTTTGTGTCGATTATGGCTTACTTTGGCTTATTTTCTTTGCTTATTTTGTTGCTAAACCACACGATTCAAAGACACAACATAAAACACATACTTTTTTATTTTTAAAGGACAAAATGATACGAGTATAAAGTTTGTTTTTTATGAATCTATGACGTGTTTAGGACAAGACTAAAGTGAAAAGTTGTAATCTTTTTCATTTAAAATCGATCTTTTGTTGTTCTTGGTCACGTTTTGGGTTTGGAAAGGGCAAAGTTTGAAAGGACAAAATGTACTCGTGTTTTTAGGTCTAGGACTAGGCGAAACAAAAAGCTTAAAGGACAAAAAGGACACGTATATTTTTATTCATGAATCAGGCGAAACAAGTTTTTTGTGTTTTTAGGCGAAATAAAAGTTTGGAAAGGATTTGTTTTGAGTGTATTAAGATACCATCTACTTGAGAACTCAGGCGAAACAAGTAACCTTGGGTTCTAGGCGTAATAACGTGGAGAAGTCCAGGCAAAAATCTATTGACATAGCTCAATCAAAACAAACTTGTAATCCAAGTCAGGCGAAACAACTCTTGAACGAGCTAGGGACAAACAACTCTTCCTAAACCCAGGCGAAACAAACCTGAGTTTTCAGGCGTAACAAAGTTAATAGTTCTTAAAGGCGTAACAATATTGATCTTTGTAGGCGAAACAATCTTCTTTAAGACAGGCGAAACAAAAGATCAAAGGGCAGGCGAAACAACTTGGGAAACCTTAGGCGAAACAAACTTTGAAACATATGCAAAATAAAACTTGCATGATTAGGCAAAAGAATGCTTTATTGGGCGAAACAAATATTCAAATCATAGGCGAAACAAGTGAGTTCAAGGTTTGGCAGGCAAAACAAGATTGGTTAAGGTTTCTAGCTTTGAACTGAGTCCAACACGGGATTATGAGTGCACGAGTAGGTTTTTAAACATAAGTTACATGCCCTAACAAGTGTTTACACCAATTACCCTCTACTTCATAGTTCATTGCATCGTTCGTTCTTCGTTTGTAAGAATACAAACTGTAGTTAACTAGACAACACATATCCTTTAACGACAACATAATTTCACCATTAGTCCTTAGTTAACGTGTAATCAAACCTTACACCAAAACCAACAACCCAACAAACACAATACATTATACTTAAACGATCCTTATCAAGGTTCACCTTCACGATAAAGGCTAGTATTGGGTTTTAATGACTATGAGGTTTTTGTACAATGTTACTTAGTTGAGATTGAAGTTAATTTAGGATATTTTTTGCTTCGTTCTCTGGTTTGTTATATCAGGGTTTCTCCATCAGTGGTCATGAGTATTAGCCGACATAATAGATAAGGAGATTTAGATTGGGTTGATCAAGAGAGAATTGTAAAGAGAGTACTTTTCGACATCTTCTCATAGAGTTTTGCTTATGCAAACACGGGTATACGATGATAAGTAAGCAGTTTTAGTAGATATAAAATGTACACATATGTATGATGATTCCTTAAATAGTCATCATCCTGGAGGGAGAAATGTGTACATCCGGGACTTAGTTGACTTTGGTGTTACGTTTCAACTACATATAGGGATAAATTGTTTACATCCGAGACTT
Source organism: Tanacetum coccineum (assembly GCA_026074375.1). Taxonomy (NCBI): domain Eukaryota; kingdom Viridiplantae; phylum Streptophyta; class Magnoliopsida; order Asterales; family Asteraceae; genus Tanacetum; species Tanacetum coccineum. The sequence continues at coordinate 7,476 of BQNB010103502.1, read as the reverse complement.
AGTTGACTTCGGTGTTTTAATTTATATCATCATTGTCCTGGAGGGAGGAAAGTTCACATCCGGGACTTAATTGACTTTAGTTCTACGGCTTCGACTTCTAAAAAGGGGTAAATGGTGTACTTTGGGATTTAAGCTTTATACAACAAGACTGAGATGTTTCCTAAGTGAGACGATGTTGATGATATTATCCTTTCCCATAAATTTTACACAATGAGAAAGAAGGTCTTTGAGTTGAGTTGGAAGGAGGTTGTATGACTCAAGACTAGTGCATTAATTCTTATTAGTCTCATGATTGTCTATTTGGGAGGGAACAAAAGAAAAAAAAAGAGTACTAGTAGGGAGGGAGTAATAACCCAATTAGATACTGCAAAAGAAGTTCAGAGCACAAATCATATCAGAACCAAAGCATTCGGATAATAGAACTTCAAGGGTGATGAATAAGAAGCATATTCATCAAACTTTGAAATGACCAGGAGCGTATGAAAATGAAGCTTTTTCAAAGACATGCAGCTGATTCAGAAACTTCGAGATGACCAAAAGTGTGTGAAGAAAGTTTTTGAAGACATGTAGGAAGTTAAGAGAAGATATCCAATCAAGGCGGAGATCATTGGTAGAGAAAACTTCTAATTCATCCTCAGTAGTATGATTACAGTGTGATCGTCTACAAGCTGAAGAAATAAAATTGGAGTATTCAAGAAGATCAAGATCATTGAAGACAATCTCAAGGAATACTATACTTCATTATTATCGTTTTTCTTTATTTTAGCTTGTAAGTAACATTGTAACCAATTCACATGTAACACCATCTTGGAGGGAGATTGTTAGCCTTATTATTTTGTGAATGTGATGTCTTATACGTGAATTGGACTAGCTATATATCAAGCGTTACACGCAGAGACTAATACTGTAAACTAGAGATAGATAGTATATGTAAAGGCTATAAATACCCCTCATGACTCTCCATTAGGTTGGAATGTTAGTTACAAATTCATTTCCAATAATACCATTTTTCTTCACCTCGCTTTAACTTTCTCTCACTGTACTTATGGCTTATTTTATATACTTTGATCATCCCCAACCCCCCGTAGGTAATTTTGATACATATTACACAAAACCATAGAACTTTTAATTTAGTATATTGCGCATCACAAGTTCCTCATTTTTCATAAATATTTTTTGAACAACAAATATATATAAATATATAAACTAGCAAGGAGCTAGAGATACAAAAGAAAGAAAATATTACATAAGAGATTTTAACTAATCCAACCAACTACTAAGCTTACAACCTCTAAACTTAAGCGAAGAAAACAAATATATTTATTGACTCGTAAGTTTTCATCTTTCGACACTAAAACAAGCTTGTCAATATGATAAAGTTTATCGTTTATGCATCAAAATATTTTCATTTGTTACAATATGGTTGTTTTAATTATCTTACGTTGACAAGTTACTTTACTAGATGTATTTATGTTATCATAATAAGTTACATAATAATCACGAGGTATTCAGACTCGTGCGATGCACCGGTTTTGTTTTTCAATAAAAAAAATTGATATTTGATTTCGTTGAGGTGAATGTGATTCTTGGTATTAAGGCTATATCCCTTATATTTAACATAATTATTAATGTTGAATTAATTATTTTATACATCAAAAGTTATAACCAAAGAAACCAACGGGTCAAAAAGGTGCTACTAAAATTGTGTCAGTTTTAAATAATATTTAACTAATTGGTGAAAATGAGCTTCGTGTTTTACCTTGAAAATTCGCAAAAACTTAAGTAAAAGTAAATTTGATGTATGACACGTTTATGACATCTAAATAATGGTAACTACTGGGAAGGTTAACTTGCTAAACAGTAGTTAATAATAAACTTAATTCTCTTTAGAAATATTCCATATGTTTGGAACAACTTATTAACATTGATAATTAAATATTAGCCTTTCAAAAAAACATTCATAGATAATCAAATAAACAAACCACTATATGTCAACTTCGAATAAATTTTCTCAACGCAACCCTAGTCACACTTCTCCAAACCATGTGCCCCTCTTCACACACCTATCTTCTCTCTTCACCAACATAACATGAAACCATTTCTTTTGATTTTCTGCTTTTAAAAATCGAATCATCACATAAAACCTTTAATTGGTTTTATCTTCGTAAGACCAAACCATAGATAATCCAAGCTTCGTGTTTTGTCTCAAGTTTGAACCATAACAGACTTCAAGATCTTTCAAGTCCTCGGGTAGGTTTATTCTTTTTGTTTTTGTTTATAAATCTTAAATCTTAACCGGAATTAAAGGAAAGTGGAGACAAGACTTCTGTCTTGTTCTTTCCTTTTAAGATTTGGATATATGAAAGATGCTTTTCTTCTCACAAATCGATGATGAATATTCTCTCGTGTTTCAGATCTTTAAAGGTCTTGACATTTATTGTTTAACACGAAAGAGACGAAAAACTGAGATCTATTGTCGTAGTTTGTTTTGTATTCGAGTCTTTGTTAGATGTAGATGAGATTTGGAGTTTCAGTTTTGTTTCAGAGGAAATCAAATTACATATTTATACTTCTTAATGTTTTGGGTAACTTACGAATATGAAAAGGCTAATTGGTTTGTATTCTTTTTTGTTGTAAATGGAAGATGGTTTTGTGTTGTAACTGCTTGGAGGATGCTTATATTCTTTTTTTGTTGTAAATGCAGGATGGTTTGTATACTTGAAACATCAGCTACACTTCATATTCAACACATTCATTTACACATGCCTAAACAATTTTGATAAAGGACCTGAAGCTTTAAGACTCCACATTAAATACATGGACTGAATCTTTATATACATAAGATAAGATAAGATAGTTGATGGTTTCATATTAGTTGTTCTACAAAATTCCAATAATAAATTTTTTGTTTTTTATTGTTTCAAAACTGATCATTTTACGTGTATAAGTAGTATTTTTTTGAAATTATATAATAGTCATTTTAGGTATGTAGCTTATCATTTTATGTGTGGTAATTCGTGTTGACGGATTTGGGTTGATAGTTTGTCGGGTCAAACAACCCCCTCTGAACACGACCCGTTTAAATAATCAGGTAACAGTGTATAGACAACTATCTCTCGAGCACAGGTTTAGGTTTGACTTTAATGGGAAAATAAAATGGAGCACCTAACAACGCATCTTCAAAGTCATCTTAACCTCCCAGTTACACATAACCCAAACACAACCTATCAAACCCTTATATATAAATGAGTTAGTGGGTTAAAAAAGTTACACACGCTTGAATAGGTTAAACGGGTTTCAAATTGACCCATTTGACATGTTTATTTAAACAAGTTACCATATTACGTGGGTTAAACACGTTAAATAGGTATGTGGGTCGACAATTTAATTCATTTAACCCATATAATCAAATATATTTTATTTTTAATTTGTTTATAATCAAATATATGTAGGTCGACCCGTTTAACCTACTCTCAACCCGAACTTGGCATGTTCATTAAACGGGTAAAAAGGTCGATCTGAACACGATTTGAAACTTATATTCAACCCGAACTTATGTATATTCATGTCACTTTCAGAAATAATTTCGTATCACATTAAAGTTGTGTAGGATATTAGGAGTAAATTTAAACATAGGTTAGGGGATTAAGTGTACATTGTAATTTAGATTAGGATTAGACTAAAACTAGGAATTGTTTAGCTTGCCTTGCAAGGTAAGGAGTTTTCTATTCGACTTAGGATAAGTTTCCACCACTTCATCTCTATAAATAGAGATGAGGGAGGATGCTAGTTTTCATTCATTCTTCTTCGTCGTTGTAATAGCTTAATTAAGTTTTTAATAAAGGTTTGGTATGAGGGTATATCATGTGCATATATTTGTCGGTTCTTTATAGTCTCTCGTGTACGCTACTTGTGCTCGATACAACTCGCGATCTAGCGTTCCACGATCGAACTTTGAGTTTGTTGTCGTAATTGTCCAACAAGTGGTATCAAGAGCCATAGGTTAGTCGTGGTCTTCGAAGTTCGAGTGCTAGATCAAGGTTTCGAGTCGTTCAAACTATCGAGGTTTGGGTTCGTGGAAGTAGCTGCGTCATGAGAAGGTAGAAGACGATTTGGTTTGTCTTTCTTATTCCTCAAATGAAGACAAAGAAAATTATATTCTTTGTACATGCATATGTTCATGCATGCATGTGAAGATCACAATCGTCGAGGTTTTTGATTTCTTAAATCAACTTGAGTTGTCGTTATTAATTTTATAACAGACGAGAGGGAAGACAGTTTTGTTGTTGCGGTTTCTTGTAGTTCAAGTTTGGTCGTGGTTGTAACAATCCATATTTTTAAGTCATTTACGTCAATAAACTCTCAACTGTTTACTTTGAGTATTTACGCGTTTACTTTTAATTTCAACCGTTAAGTTAAATCGTGTAAACTAAAAATCGACAATCAACGTAAACCGGCATTAAAAAAATAAAAGTTTACGTCAAATAAGTGTTATATAATTTTTACGAAAATAATTTATAACATTTCGTATTTTATTTTTATACTTTACGTAAAACGTTTACGTTTCGCGATTTTTAATATTTATGCATGCATGCAACTACCACCACATTTTCTATACTTAATCAAATACCCACAATTATACCCAATACCCTAAGTTTAAAAAATTCCTACTCCTAAATACAACCATAGCCGTCGCCCCTCCCCCCCCCCCAAAAAAAAAATTTAATACACAAAAAATTCCACTAACTTCACTTTTGCTTATTATATATTAACTTTTAGCCAAGGTTTAACAATAAGCTAGAGACCATTGTGTATAAGCCCCCAAAATGTTCCTCCCTTTCTCTTTTGACTCCAAAAACACGGCAACACCATGCTTAAGCATGCAAATGCTTAAGTCTTGTCCTACATTGTCCCTAAACACTTATAATAATGTATAAACCATACTCATTTTGACCATATAAGCTAAGACTTTCTATACACTTCTCACAAAGCAAAAATCAAACCAAAACACTTCTCTTTTTTCTCTCTTAGGTCCGATCACACCATAAGAACAAGAAACATTAGAGTTTTGATTATTCTAGCAAGGATTTACAAGTATTTAAAGGGTTTAGGTTAGTATCAAACAAAAGGGGTTTGATTTAGGTTTAGTTTGTGTTCATTTCATCATCACCATTCACACAAGGTTTATACATTATTTCTTATACTTTCATTCTACTTATTTATACATGAACATCTTATATATCAAGTTAAATCACCACTTAGTTTTATATTTTAACAAGTTTACAAGAAAACCAATATTTATATATAAACAAGTAAATACTTACACATGGATAAACATAATTTACAAACATGTTAGAACACTAAAAAGTATTTATTTTGGTATATTACATGAACTAGTTAAATTATAAAACTAGTTGTTAATTTATTTGTTCATAAATTAGTTTATAAAGTTTTATGATTTATTTTTTGTTCTTGACATTTTAATTATAAATTTGAGAGGAATGGATGAAACTAAATTAGTGAACATTGTTTATATGAAGGATGTTGTTGTGATAAAAATTAGAGGATTTGTAGTGTTTAAATATAGTGAAAATCAAAAGTTAAATATATATATATACATGTAATTACAGCCGACACATTCTGATTTGACACATACTTTGAGACAAAATTGAACCTTTAAAATATGATAGTGCGTCTTAATACGATTCTGTGGATATAAGAAACTTGAAAAACAGACGTAAAACGAAGAAGATATTAATTTTTAAAGTTTCCGGCAACTAGTAATAATTTGATAGCTTTTTGGAAAATAAAGGGTCTGATCAGATTTTAAATCGTATTTTTGAGGGCTTTTGGGTCCGAACCGGCTTAAGTGTGAAACTAGAAAGTTGCTCGAAATAATGTTTCAGTAAAAAGCGAGAGTTTTGAAGTCTGAAAGTATAAATAAGTGAGTTAAAATCTATAAAAACTAAACAACTTTTTACATAAAAAAATTTACACACTTTATTAAAGTGTAGATGCTGTTAGAAAATTAATTTGGTGTTTACGAGTGTTTTCGAGTCCGTTTGGACTATAAAAACCTTAAGAAATGATATAGTAACACATGTATAATATTAATACGTGTTTTAAAACTATATAAGAATTAGTTTACGAACTAATTAGACTATATACCTTGTCACTTTAGAAATAATAAAAATAATAGATCCAGCGTAATTGACTATAATTAATTTTCGGACTAATAAAATATTTTACATGTATATATACTTAGACATTAAATGACAAACTTAACGTAAACATTGTTTTAACTTATAAACTAAAACTAAAACTAAAAGGTGGTGATATAACATTATAAAATACATTGTTTTACTTATTTCAAGTACATTATTCTTATCCGACCTATAATGAATTATGTTGCATTCCGGTTATTTGTGACAATTTTAATTGTGAATGTTCATACATCCATTCCATTATTTGAGGTGAGTTTATAGCCCCGCTTTAACTATTTACAACTGCTTTACAAATCTCGGGCTGAGATACATGCCATGTTTTACATTTGGACGCAAGTACACTTTTAAACAAATTACGAGCTTGCCTAAGTAGCGATAACCCACTATGCCCACTATCATGAACTGTTAATTACTTGGCGTAAGCGCGAGTATTATAAATAGATCTATTTGGGATTGACATCCCCGTTCGGGTGAGTAATACTCACTAGTTTCAGTGGACCGAACTAACGGAAGTATACCATGTCAGATTTAGATGTTACGGGTTGAACATCTACACGGGCACAATTATTTGCATTAAATTGCACACATACAAGTTGTAGCTTTAGTGTTATGAGCTTAGTGTAGACGTAATTACATTTTGTGATTTTGTATGTGTTACATTATTTCACACATTAGAATCTTGCGGTCCAGCATTTATACTTACATAAACCTATAAACTCACCAACTTTATGTAGACACTTTTAAGCATGTATTTCTCAGGTGAATAAGATGCTTGACATAACTGATGTGCATTGGAGTTTAAATTTTACAAGATTACATTCATGGATTTCTTCTTGCATTCAAACTATCAAATCTCGTTGTATTATTTCAGTCTTACATTTTGATGCAACTTTGAGACAAATGTCATAACAAGTTTAATTTAAATTAAATCAACGAGATTACTTTTTAAACGACTCATTTAGAGGTCGTTCTCTCATATCTTGTGCTATTATATTATGAAGTAACACTCCCGGACATATTTCCGCTGGGACCCATTTTCGAGGTGTTACAGTGGTTTACTTAATGATCGGGTTTTCTTGTTTGGGACCGAGAGTTTAGGGTTCTTCTAATTAATTCCATTTACAAGAAGGTTTTTAGAAACAACCGGTATATTGCACACGGCTTGTGAGACTTGTTGTAGGATCGATATTCCTTAATGAAACACTGATATACTGTCAACTATGCGGAATCTAGTTGGCAGTACTTTAAGAAG